>JAHLKH010000204.1:0-42500 GCA_025526915.1 Entophlyctis helioformis | reverse complement strand
ACAGCTGTGTCCAAGAGTTGAAACAAGCAGTGTATTCTGTCCGCTTTGGAATGCCTTCCTCTGCTTCTGTCCTGCTTTCTTGTTTGCTCTCTTCCACATGAATGAAACAGCCCTCTGGGCAATGGGTTGTTTGTGCTGCATGATTTGAGCTGGGCAGCATCCACTTTTTTCTTCTTGCATCATTCATGGGTCGCCCAGCAACTCTGGCACCCAAATTAGGCCCAATTTGGGCATATGGGGGTGGTTGCTAGTGGGGTCCCGTTCTAGTATAGGCAACCCTCCCTCATACTTGGCCACTCTGTGGGGCATGGCTATTCATGGCCACCCTCAAAAGATGAGCAGTCTAGCCCAGGTATTTCGGGTACCTCTCAAAGTGGTCCAGTTTGCATAGGTCGGCCGACCTGGCTGGTTCGGTGGGTTCCGGTGCCGGCAAGTTCGGTCCCGTACTGTCATTGGATAGAGGTGGTCCAGGGGACCTCGAGGATGTGTTGCATTCCTGTGTAGCTTGCCTGGTTGCTGAGATACACCCTCTTGAAGTTGCCAGCACTAGCCGATTTCGTCTTGTCAATTAGAGAGGTACCCGATTCCGCGGTGCACATGTGCTGCAACTTTGTGGCGAGTGTGGTCAGTGTCATAGACGCCTACTGTCCAAGTTTCAGCTCCTAGTTCAACCGTCAAGGCCGTCATCCAGATGTCTCACGGGTGTCTCACCTTCTGGCTGGGCGTCGGTGGTTGTGCGTCACTTTGTCCTCGAGTCTACTACATGAAAAAATTTTCTTGCCGAGACAATAGTGTAGCTCCATGCCATATCCATGTGTGTGCAAGGTTTCAGACCTCTAGCTCACCGGAAAGGCCGTCATGTGGATGTCTCTTGCTGTGTCTGGTAAGCCATCTCATAGTGGCGGTCATTTACAGGACGCGTTACGGCCATGCCGACTTGGCCAGTGGTGTTTGGATGTCATTGGGACGTGTGGCCAAAGTTTGGGCCGCGTTGGATGCCTTTGTGCCGAGCAAGTCTATGTAGTCACTGTTCAGTCTGCAGATGACTCATTGCCAAGTCGCTTGCTTGACTAGACATGCTTGTCTCACGCTTTACTTACGCACGCTCCTGCATCATTCTCACGCCTGTTTGTGATTGATTTACGCCGCCCAGATGGCCGCCTGTCTCACAGCAACCGCGACTGAATTGGTGTGTATACAAGTGCTCGGTCCACAGACATGGCAGGATGCTGTAACTTGGCAATCGAGTAGCAACAGAGTGCATTCACGTCCATGCCGAATTGCAGCCTCTTTGGGTCACTATCGCCATAGTACTCGGAGCAATCTTGTGCCTGCCTGCTTACAAGCCACACTTGACGTTTTGTGCAATGGTGGTCGCTGCGTGTACAGGGCAGACCTGCCGTTTGGACTGTAGCCGTCTGATACCATCTCACACGCCCATGCCAAGTTTCAGGTGCGTGAGACATGGTTCTGTAGATGTTTCTCATAGCAGCCAGTCTGCAATTTGCACATGCTCCATAGTGATGTCGATGGATACTTGCACTAGCGCGCTGATACTTGGCAAGCGTGTGTGTGGGATATGCATACACGTCCTCTCCAAGCCTCACTGGTCTGCTGTTACTTTACCCGCTGGGCGTTGTGCACAGCGAGATCATCAAATCACGGTCATCTTATAAACGCTCCGTCATACGACACGCGCGTAAGCCAGCGCCAAAACCTGCCGAGCCATTTACGTTTTCCGACATCATATCCAAAGGGCAGCCTCGTACGGAACCTCGACCTCCAAACATAGTTTTTTGGGCCTTGGACGTCTGTAAGCAGATGCATGATGGGGAGGTCGCTGCCCAGCAGTGCCAGACTCGTGATTTTCGGCATGGAGGCGTATGGTGGCATGATACACGCCCACACCGAGTCACAGACCTCGCGCGTAACTTTTGCCTATGCGCGGCAGCCAACCGACGGTTTGTCACAAAATTGGACATCATATAGACGCGCACTGGGTGTTGATGGTACGAGGCTGAAACTTGGAGTGGGACTAGATATACAGTCCATGCGCCTCTGTGCAAAGCGGCATTAGCTTGCCATTGTTCCCCGAGTCGGTGCACTCGCCGTCGTTCGCGTCATCCCGCGAGTCACATGCCAATATATGAGCTCGCTCAATACTGCATCAATGGATCTGAAACTTGGGTTCAAGCGTCTCTTGGTAGTATCCGACATGTGTGCCAAAGATGAGCCCTCTACGGCCACTTTGATAAAAGTGCGTGTCTCTCTGTTTGGGCATTTGTGGCAGTGCAGCACGACAGATGCGTCATATAGACGGACGCTGCCAAGTCAAGCTGCGGTGTTGAAACTTTGCATGCGTGTGTGTGGCACTATGATGCACGTTCAGTGTAAAGGGCGTTGCTCTGTTGCACCATCAGCCTATGGTCGAGTGCCTGTTGAATTGCTCAAAACCATCATACATCCTATAGACGGTCCTGCTGCGTACGTTTTACAGCAATTTTGACAATTGACCGAGCTAGTTCACGGTCCTGTGCATACATGGTATCAACGGCATCCGTCTGCCATGTCACCGATGTGGCGGTGCTGACCAGGCCGCCTATGATGACAGACAGGTGACCTATAAGTGCGCTCCTCACACAGACATGCGCAGTGGCCCATCTTTGGATATGATGCATTGGACATGTCCACAGAGTCGCACTCCAAGCCGCAGACGTCTACCGTTATCCGTCGCAACTCGAGTCAGTCAAACGTCGATTTCACTGCCACAATCGGCCGAAAACGACGTACTCGGCGTCCATTTCCTCCTCGGCCAGAGGTGATGCAGCCATGCCCTTGTACATGCAGACTGATCCAACATACAGACACCACATATCCAAAGGGCATCCGGATCGGACATGGTCGGCCTATGCTCGACCACCGTGGGAATGCGAAATCTCTATGTAAATCCATACACCCAGATATGAGGTCCCTCAGTTTGAGCTGGATTGTGGATTTAACAACTTGCACGGACGTGCATGACCGTCGTACATACGTGTACCAAGTATCAGGCCGATCCGAGATACTTTAATTAGAGCGACTCTTCATGTGCGCGCATTGTTGCATTTCGAAAGCTCGTTTGGAGCACATCGGACGAAAGGCACGACGCGACATGTCTGGGTCGATGTGTCCTCTCCGGATCAAGACACCACTTGCAAAACGAGCAAATGTCACTAGAAGATTTCGACCGTGGCTTTCCATTGCACCCATCCCCAGCCCCGTAGGATGCTTGTGGACGTCGCAAAACGAGCTCAAAGGTGCAAATTTCGACCCGACGGTCATGTCTCACCTATAAAGTGACTCGACAGGATGCCCGCAGCCGAACCAAAGCATGGCACAGCTCTGTGGGGGTGTTCAGTGGATGCGTGTACCAAGTTTGGCGGCTCTCCCGTCAAAACTCGAGTCAGGACGCACGTTCAAGTGCACTCACTGGTCCACTCGTTTTGGACAGGCTCATAGAGAGCAGGTGCTTGCAAGCATGAGCGAGTCCTGCCGAGTTGATACAATGTGGGTGGATGTATTGGATGAGCGTGTGCAGAGTTTGGTGGGTCTGCTGGCAAGTCTCTGGGAGAAACTCGAGGCAGGGTTGTCTGGACGACGATCCCGGGTACGCGATACAAAATGACAGTTAACAAGACACAAAATAACGAAATCGCTGCTCTGGTGCAGTGGTCAACAAGTTCTTTTTGCACAAGCACGGCCCTGGTTCAATCCCAGGCTCGATCCTGACCGTCCTTCTGGTCTTTTGGACGGTCCTGCGCAGTCCAAGTCGGCAGTCACGTGAGATCAGCTGACACCGGCCGCCGCCGCTTTTTTTTCTTTCGTCGTTGTTGTTGCTGACCAAGAGACTGCCTCACACACACAGCAGCAGCCTCACACACAGCAGCAGCCTCAGACACAGCAGCCTCAGACACAGCATCAACAGCAGCAGCCTCACACATATGGGCAGCAGACACATGAGCAGCAGACACATGAGCAGCAGGTGCACGAGCAGCAACAGCAGACAGAGCACCGCGTGCACTGGCCAGTTGGCCTGGTGCCGCACTTGTGCACACTGCCAGTGCCAGCCAGCAGCGAGCTCGCCGTCGTCGTTGTTGGTTTCCCACACAACGTTGGCAGCGTTGCATGGACTTGGGCGTGCTGCCACTCTGAGAGTAGATGGGGGGCGAGGTCGGCAGGTGGATATGCCATAGTCGTGCACCCACAGACCCTGCCCCAAGTGGCCAGACGTCTTGCTGACCTCTGGGTCGGCAGATATCTGGTGTGGCGTTTTGGTCGCCAGAGCGACAGAGTACGCGACACAAAGTTTGGTGCTCTGTAGCTCAGTGAGTTGGAGGGCGGTGGGGCTGGCGAGTTGATATGTGGTCAGACTACACTATGCCGTCCAGCTCCAAGTTGAAGCGAGTCTCTCAGACAGCTGGGTCGCCAGATATGCTTGGCTCTCTGCACATGTCACAACGACCATTTTCGTCAGCCGTGACGTGAGTGTCTGGTCTGGTTGCTCAGCGACCACAAGCCCTTATGGCTTGCCCTTGAGATATGTCGTAGACTGAGTGAGCATGCTCCTGCTGCCCCTTACCGCTTGTGGATCCCTCCACTGTGGCCACAGCTATCCGCCAAACCGTTCTCGGCCGTTCTGACTTGGCTGATTTCGTGCACATCGTTGGCCACCGCGACCAGCATCACCCCTGACCGTGATGGTCTTGGATGAGGCGCTTGTTACTATAAAACTGCCGCTCAAACTTGAATGGGACGTACATGGCCATGTTTCCTAGTCGTTGACACCTTCAAAAAGAGGGGTCGCATAGTAAAAAGACGCTCAAGTCGCAGGTTCAACGCTCGTTCATTTGTCCAAAAATGGCAAAAATTACGGCAATGCGTATTCCCGTGTCGTCCCCGACCACAGTACTGTCGCATCCATCACCAGCTTAACTTCGGAGATCGAACGGGATCCGGTGCTTTCTGGCGTGTATGGCCGTAACTGAAAGTGTCGTGCCACATCGAACCACATTCGGACTAGCAATAGTACAAACACATCGTTTTGTGATGGATGGATGGCTGGTGGTTGACCTGTGTCAGTCAGTTGGCGGCCATTGGTGCTGCCCTTTGGAGTGGTACATGTATGCATCTTGCTGGTGCCGCTCCAAGTGGCTGCTTGTCTGTTCCTTGCCTGTGTGGGGCTCAAACATGCAAAACGTTGGCTGTCGCTCCTTGTCCTTGGTTGCTTGATGGTTGGTTGCTTGGTTGCTTGCTTGTCGTGTCCTTGCTTGGTTGCTTGCTTGGTTGCTTGCTTGCTTGTCAGGTCCATTTGTTCATCTCATCATATGATGGACATCATCATATGACCGTCATATCACCATGTGGCGTGCTGAATTCGAATCGGAATCGGAATCTGCAGTGGTGGCTCAGCTGCAATTCTCCTCAGGACTTGCTTGGCAATCGATGCTGCAATTTTCCTCAGGAATCTCAGGACATGCCTTGCTTGCCCTGTGACTGTTCTCCTCAGGAGTTGCTGGGCAACCAATGCTCAGGAATTGCTGGGCATCATCTATCCATCTATCCATCTATCCTCAGGTTGTCTGGCTGCTCGCTGTTCATCTGCTGACCTTCTACTGGTCTTCAGGACTGCCTGTCTGTCTAGCATCATCCTCAGGTCTCCCTATCCATGTCTGCCTCTCTGTCTACCACTTGAACTAACACACCTGCTTGTATTTCGCTTCATTCCCTATCTTCCCCCCTCAATCTAACACGCCCGTTAGTTTTTCGTCCCTTCAACTAACTCCCCCTAACTCCCCCCTCCCCCTAACTCCACAAACCACACCACAACTCTCCACCATCGTCCTCAGGATCGCCCCTAACTGGATGTTGTTGGTCGCTAAATGCTTCCAAATCGTAAAAGTCGGGGAACCTCAGCAGATCGTAACTACAAGGCTACTCTACTGCTTACAATACCCGCTCTCCTCTCCATCCCCACTTCCGCCGCCCATTCTCAGGACCCTTCTTCCCCTCCTTCCCCTCTCCTCCCACAACCAGCAGACACCTCCCAGTGCCTGCAGTCTCCATCCCATAAGTCGCATCTGCAAGTCTGCAAGTTTACATCACAGTCCAAGTCCACTCTCTGCTTGTTCAATCAGCCCACATCGCTTCAATTCAGATCCCACTGAACATCGCAACGTCAGCCAACCAAACTCGCTGCACTCGCCCCGTTTGCTCTGCTTGCTCTTTCCCACATTTGCTCCTCCTCATGAATGAAAACCCCTGTTTGCAGTGGGTTTGTCAAGCAATCAGTTGTGAGCAGCGTGCATTTTTGCGCGGTCTGTGCACCACAATTCGGCCTGCAAGAACCACCTCGAGAAGAAAATGCCTGCCCAGACCGTCCAACACAAACAACGTCCTTGACACTGCTCTGTTGACGGGACTGTCTTGAAACTCTGCCACATTGTGGATCGCACATCCAGACATGTCCACTCCAAACGGCATTGCTCTAGCCCCATTATTTCAAGTACCTCCATAATTGACATGTGCACCGGCAACGCGGTCGCATCTCTCCCCAGCCTCTCACAGCATCTGCAAGTTCGGTCCCATACATGCCCTGTGTAGCCAGCCATCACATTACATAGCACGCCTATTTTCAAGCCATTCCCATGTCCCGTTTGGACAGGAGAGCCAATCTTGCATTTCCACTCTGGACGATCTCGCCTGTTTGGCGTCCTATCGCTGCTCTGCGACTGCGTCCTTCATCCACTCGTCCTCCATGGACATGCAGCACACATTCGCATTGATTCCAGCATCAGTTTGAGCCATCCTGCGTCTGTAACCGCCATTCTGCCATGCAGCCATCAGCCAGGCAAGCCAGCCGTCTGGATCTCGCCATTCTCTGACGATCCACTCGATCTGCCGTCATCTGTCTGCTCGTCTGCCGCTGTCATTGTGCACCGCATCCACAGATCTGCCATGACGTCCAACCTGACAGGCATCTTGCAGCCTGCATTGCATCCATTCGCGGCTGTTGTGCACTCTGTCCATCAATGCGATCGCATCCAAGTCGCTACTGCTGCATCTGTTGGCTGCCAGTCCATGGATCGTGCATGATCCAGATCGTCTCCTGCTGTCTTGAACCAGCAGCATGTCTGGTCTCTTGCCGCACTTGTCCTTGCCCGATCTGCTGCTCCACACAGACTCGGCTGCCAGCGATCGTCAGTCTGCCTTCCTCCCACTCAACACGGCAACTGGCAAGCTGCCTGCATGCCGCCACTCGCTCTCCATCCATCTGTCTGCCTGCCTGTGTGTGCCATCCACACGATGCACAGCAGCCGCTCCTCTGTCCGCTGCTCGTCTCACTCGCCGCCACTTGCCGCCACTTTCGGCAATCTCGCCTGTCCTCGGCAACAACCAGCAGCAGCATGCCACCACCGTCAGCAGCCAGCAACTCTGAGTGACCGACACCAGCTGCTCACTCTGCCCAGCCGTCAGCCTGCACTGCACTCGCAGTCTGCCTCTCTGCTTGTGGAGCACACCTCGACAGCCAGCCAGCAGCCCGCCAGCAGCCGACTGATCAGCCGTGATTGCCGCTCGTCGTTGGCCGAGTGGTCGAGCAGAGAGTGCCGACTTGCCTGTGCGGTTTTGGCTGGCTGGCTGGCTGGCTGCTCCACTCTCTCTGCCCACACTCTGCTCCTGCTGCACATGCCGACCGACACACAGCCGCAATATCTGCAGCACCACTCGCATTCTTGGCCGTTGCTGCAGACGCTTGAACCAGACGCCTTCTGGGGCATCTCCATCAGCAGCCAGTGGTCGCAGCAGAAGCATCAGCGAGCATGGCTGCATCTCAGTCTGCTCTCCTCACCAACGGCTGCACATCCTGGCTTTCCTGCCTGCGCTGTCAGCCACTTCCACCAAGACATGCCAACTGTGCAGCCTGTCCTTGGAGTGCACGCATCGCTCGTCCATGGCAGAACAGGATGCAGCCGATCCACAACAAACCAGCCACCGAAAGACACACGAGTGTATTCGTGGACGAGCATGCAGCCAGTCTTCCATGTGGGGATGCTCCTTGCAGACGACTCTCTCTCTCTCGCCCTTTCAGCTCTGTCCTTCTGGCTGTCGGCGTGCAAGAGTGCGGCTGTCTCAACGCAGCCGTGATCTGCTGCACAAACAGTCGCTTGGTGTGTGCATCCACAGCCATGCCCATGCAGCCACATCATGTCATGTCAAGACTGCGCAATAGAAGATGCGGCATTCATCACAGACAGACTGCCTGCAGCATGAGGGTTCTTGAGGATCGCGAGTTGGCCGATGCAAGCTGCAGATCCATCGCACTCTGGCAGCAGCACATAAGGGCTGAGATCAACGCCTTGCTGCGTGGCGAGATGCTCAAGCAGATCCGCGTGGCCAAGGGCGAGTGCGACCCAGCCGAGGGCAACCAGATACTGAGCATCAATGAGATCAAGCCAGTCGTTGTGCATGGCTGTGTTGGCCAAGTGGTGGAAGGATCTGCTGGTTGGAATGGCATCATCCACTGCGCACTTGTTGAGATCCTTGAGTATCCTGCCGTCTTGGCCAACAAGAATCTTGCACCAGACCATGCACTGCTCTGGTGCTGAGCATGTAGCCATGACCCTGATGGACTATGACGACTCGCCTGCACAGGCTGAAGCTGCTGTCGCTGCTGCGGATGGCACGCCGTAGCTCGACCATTTGAGTCTGGACTCGCAGCCGGAGGTTGTCCATCCGCTGCTGATCCAGTTCCAGGACCTGTTCATTCAGGGAGATCTGCCGCCGTCGCGGCCTGAGGATCATCGCATCAAGCTGGTGCCTGGTTCCAAGCCGCCGCCGCGCCGCCCTACGCGTAGCCTGCCGACTGAGCACCAGGACGCTGTCAAGGCGTTCTTGGACGACCTCGCTGCGCGTGGCATGATCCGTGGCTCGGTGTCGCCATTTGCCGCGGGTATCGTGATTGCCAAGAAGAAGGACGGCGGTCTGCGTCTGTGCATCGACTATTGTGGGCTGAACAACATCACGGTCAAGGATCGTGCGTCGATGCCTGACATTCAGTCGCTCATTGACCGCGTCGCGGGCAAGCCGTTCATGTCGTCGGTCGATCTGCGGGACGGCTACTACAACATCCGCATCCATGAGGACGACATCCACAAAACGGCGTTTGTGACCCGTTACGGCCACTACGAGTTCAAGGTGATGCCTTTTGGGCTCTGCAACGCTCCTGCCACCTTCAACGCCATGATGAACCGCATCTTCCACGACCTGCTGGACGTCTGCATTGTCGCCTACATGGACGACATCCTGATCTACTCGGAGACCGAGGCAGACCACCTGCTGCACCTGGAGGAAGTGTTCCGCGTCTGCGCGCCGAATCGCTCCGCCTGAAGATGTCCAAGTGCGAGTTCTTCTCGTCGCGGCTCGAGTTCTGCGGTCATCTGTTGCTGGGTGACGGCTACTCGATCCAGGACAAGCATCGGCTGGCTCTTAAGACTCGGCCGATCATTGGGTCTGTTGGCGATCTGCAACGCTTCATTGGGCAGGTCGTGTGGGTCAAGGATTTCATCAAGGACCACGCCGACATCTGTGTGCCGCTCACGGACATGCTGCGCAAGGACGTGCCCTTTGTGATGGACGAGGCCAAGTGGGCCATTGTGGACTTTATTCTGGACGCCATCCGAATGCTCCGGTGCTCAAGTACTTTGACCCGTCGCTGGAAACGCACGTGTACACGGACGCATCCGAGTTTGCCATTGGTGGCTGGATTGGCCAGAAGCATGTCGAGGCGGACGGCACGGCCAAGATCCATCCGGTCTCGTTCTACTCGCGCAAGCTCAACGATGCGGAACGCAACTACCCGACCCACGAGCGCGAGATGCTGGCGATCGTGGACACCTGCGACAAGTACCGGCACTACCTGCTCAGCGTGCACTTCACCATCCATACTGACCATGCCTCGCTGCGCTGGATCTCGATGCAGCCCAAGCTGTCGTACCGCCAGGCTCGCTGGATCATGGAGCTGCAAGAGTTTGATGCGTGGTCCAGTACATCCAGGGCGATGAGAACCACCTGGCTGACATGCTGTCGCGCCATGTGACTGTTGCCCCGCACTGTGCCGCTGCCTCTCGACTAAGTGTGTCGCCCTGACGACGTCACCTCTGGCATCGCTGCTCGCATCCGTCCGCTGCTGGCTGCCGACCCGTTCCTGCTCAACGTCGCTCGCTGGAAGGCCGATCCTGCTGATGCTGCTGCACACGAGCGTCTGTTGGCAGCCAAGCTCGAGCTGGTCGACGGCCTGTGGTTCTACGAGGGCCGCATGTACATCCCAGAGGGTCAAGTGCGCACCGACCTGCTCACCTTGGCCACGAGCCGCCTCATGCTGGCCACCAGGGACAAGCCCGCACTGTTCGCCGTCTGCGTGCGCATTACCGCTGGCCAGACATGGCTGCATCGGTCGGCCGCTTTGTGGGCTCGTGCGACGCCTGCCAGCGGTTCAACTCGTCGACGCAGGCGCCTGCCGGTCTGCTGCACCCGCTTCCCATCCCTGCCGACCGCTTCCAGTCTGTGGCGTGCGACATGCCTTGCTGCCCATGTCGGACGAGGGCAACGACGCTGTGTTTGTGGTTGTGGATCGCCTGACAAAGCTTGTCAAGTGCGTGCCGACGCGACGCGATGCGACTGCCGAGGATCTTGCCGCGCTGTTCCTCAACCGATGGGTGCTCGCTGGCCACGGCCTGCCGTCGTCTATCGTGTCGGACCGCGACGCTCGCTTCCTGTCTGCCTTCTGGACGGCGCTCTGTGCGGCGCTGGACATTGAGCAAGTCATGGCAACGGCCCGCCACCAGGAGACCGACGGCCAGTCCGAACGCACCATCCGCACGCTCAGGACCTGCTGTCCAAGTACGCCAACCACCGCGGCAGCAACTGGGAGCACATGCTCGATGCGGCTGTCCATGCCCTCAACTCTGCTCCAAGCGCATCGACCGGCTATGCTCCGTACTTCCTCGCCTTTGGCCTTGAGCCTCGCACGCTGCCACACGAGCCTGCAGCATCGTCGCCGCCTGCTGTCCGCGACCTGCTCGCTGCCATTGACAAGGCTCGCGTGGATGCCACAGCCAACCTGGTCAAGGCTCAAGAACAGCAGAAGCGCAACGCCGATCGCCACCGCGGGATGCTCCTGCCTATGCTGTCGGCGACATGGTCATGCTGCAAGCCGCCGGCATTGTGTGGCCCACCGACACGCATCGCCCCGATGCGTTCCTGCCCAACTGGCTAGGTCCATTCACAATCACAGAGGTCAACGCCGCACTGGATGGTCTCAACTGCAAGCTGGCTCTGCATCCGACCATGCATCGTCTGCATCCGTGGTTCCACATCCGTCTGCTGAAGCCGTACCGCGATCCGGCCGCTGCTTTCCCAGGCCAGCCACTGCCTGCTCAGCCGGCTCATTTCCACCAAGCCTTGCTTAGATGCCGAGATGTGGAGACGTGGAATACATTCATTTCTAGCAACAGATGGGGGACAAAGTGAGGATGCATGGGATGAGGATGCACTTGGGATCTAGTCCTCTAGATGCGAGCATACACAAAGCCAACATTGTCAAGCTCAGAGCCAGAGGAACCCCAGAAGCCAACCACGCGCCAGCCGTCGGGAGCGAAGTAAGTGGCACAGTCGCTGGTCATTCGGCCAGCACGGATGGAGCGGCCCTGGTTGGTGAAGATGTCAATGTAAAAGACACGGGTCGTGTCCTTCTTCTCCTGGCAGATGGTGCCGCGAACAACGTGCTCGCTAGCGCCAAGGGTGAGGACGGAGTCGCCGCCACCAGAGCCGCCGTGGCGAAGAGTGATGGGGCCGGCAAACGGGTTGGGCTTGAGAGTGACGCCGACGGCATCGACGCGCTTGCCACCGCGGAGCACAAACGAGACGACCTGAGTGGCAGCCGCGTTGGCATCCAGAGCGGTGACGTCGTGGAACTTGGAGCCGCCAGAGCCGCCCTTGGTGTCGGACACGCGAACGTCGTTGGTGTTGGACCACGAGAGGCGTGCCGAAATGGGGAAGTGGTCCGAGAGGCGCTTGCCCTGGGCATCGAGAAAGTCGTAGTGATCGTTGGTCCAGCCGAGACCAGTCATGGAGACGGTGCGGCTGCCGCGGTAAAGGATCTTGTCGACAACCTCGCAGTCGTTGGTCGGGGCATCCTCGGCACAGACAAGGGCAGGGCTGCCGGGAGCAGGGGCACCGGCAGCTCCGCGAACAAACTGGAGCCAGCCATCGGTCAGGCCGTTGACGTCCGAGAGGGTGCGGATGTTGTCCTGGGCACGCGTGTAGCGCGTGTTGGTGTCGCCCATGACAATGACGGCCATGCCTGCGGAGCGCTCGTTGATGGCTCTGGAGACCTGCAGGATGTTCTTGCGGCGAGCGTTTGCGTCGCCATCGCTGCTGCCAGCGTCGGTGTGCAGGTTGTAGACGTCGACATAGGCACCCTCGGCGAGACGGACACGCATGAAGGTGTAGCCCTTGGGAGTGAGGCAGTCGTTTGCGTCGTTCACGACACCGTTGCAGTCGTCCCACTTGACACGGTCCAGGCCAAAGTACGGGAACTTGGAGAGGGTGTTGAGGCCCGAGCCGATGCCAGCACCGCCGCTGGTGGGGGTCTTGAAGGCGTGGTTGCCGTTGTCGCCGGCGTACAGATCGGCATGGTCTTTGGGATGAACGGCGGACAAGCAATTGGATGTGAGCACAAGTGGCGTAAAATGGCAGCTGAGTGCAAGTTTTGCGTACAGTTAAAGTCCTCCTGGACGTTGACAATGTCGTAGCGGTTCAGACGCTCGCCGATGATGCGGGTGCTTGGGGCAGGGTTGCCGCTGGAGAGGATGGCGGGAAGGCCTTGGTGAGGCAAGCAGGCAGGCAGGCAGGCAGGCAGGGCGGTTGGCAACGTGCGATGGATGGGCAAGGGTGATTTTGGTCAGTGGCGTTGTCGTGTGAGTGGATGATGATCGACGGACGGCGTGCACTCACCAGCAACGTTGTAAGAGGCGACGCTGAGAACGCCGCCGGCGTCAAAGGCAGGCGCTCTTGCGGCAAGATGGGAAGAGGCAGCCGGGGCAGGGGCAGGAGCGGCAACGGCAAGCGAGCCGACGAGAGCGGTGGCGAGAAGGAAACGGAGCGACATGTTCTGGTGCACAGTTGCGGCAGATCGGGTTTGTGTGACTGGGGCAAGGGGGGATTGTACCACCAGCCTTTAAAGGGCTGGATGAGGCCTTGCACACAATGCGGGCTGCCCATGTGACAGCGGCCCAACTCCGGGCGAATCGGAAAGGAGCAACACTGCACGATCTGCCTGCTTCAGCTTGCCGTGGCAAGGAGTGTTGGACGTGCTTGCTGCGTCGACTGTGATTGGTACATGTGCCACTACACGTGCGCCAAACGTGCTCAATCCATTCGCTCTCTGCACTGGCAACACAACACTCTGCATGTGCATGTGCATGTGCCAGCACAAGACCCTTGACGTTTTTATTGCTATGCCACTGTGACCCTCTTTGCCAGTTGGTGGAGAGGCCGATCTGCAAGCGCAGCACCTAACCAGCCATCCCACACAGCGTCTTCATCAAGAGCACGCCTGTGCTGCTCGACTATGTGCTGCCAGCCTGCAGTGTCGATGTCCTCAATGCGTCGGCCTCGTTCAAATGTTCTGGTTCCAGGCCATCAACGATCCTTGGGCTTGATCTCGGCACTGTCGCCAGTGACGGAGGCGGGATGTCATTTGACGATGGAAGCGGCGGCAAGTGCCCAGCTTTGGCCTTGGATGCCACGACCTTCATGGCAAGCAGCATTCGATTCTGGACTGTTCCTTGCTGCGGTCTGTGCGGCTGCTGCTTCTTGGCCACGCGATACGTTGTGTTGTCGCAGAGAGTGCGTTGTGAGCTGGCTCGAGACGCGGTGTGTGTGCAAGCGCAGCCCTCTATGCATAGCACGGGCTCATCGTCCGGCCAGCCATGAGAATGCAAAGAATGGATGCGGAACTTGGGGAAGGTGTATTTGATGACAGATGTTCAAACAACAAACAAGACAGGCTCTATTTGTGGCCCTTGATGTCAGGACGAGACTTGCTGCCAAAGGTCTTGCCTCTGTACACCTTGAGACGCTCGCGCGCCTCCTCCTCGTCAATGATGGTAAACTTGGCATTGGCTTCGCGGACAAGCTTGAGGAACACCTCCTCGAGCGTCGACTGCGAGATGCCCCACGACTTGACCAGACCGCCCTGGTTCTTCTCGAGCCAGTCAACAAGCGCCGGCACGGCGCTGGTAGACGACGACGGGAACTGGTAGAGGAGCGCACCGGCCGAAGCATCTTCGAGCTTGGCCTGGGGCATCAGACGCGCCATGTCCTCCATGACCGTGGCGACAGTCGACACGTTGGTGACCACCGATACGCGGAATCCAACACCAAACTTGGTCTTGAGGGCGATCGAGTTGTTGATGGCGCGCAGACGGCCGTTGGACATGATGCCAATCTCGTCACCGAGCACATCGGCCTCCTCCATCGAGTGCGTCGTGAGCACAATGACACGGCCGACCTTGAACTCTTCGATAAACGACCACACGTAGCGGCGGTTGACGGGGTCCATGCCGGTTGTTGGCTCGTCCATGAAGATGATCTTGGGGTCGCCAATGGTCGAGATGACAAGCGACAGACGGCGCTTCATGCCGCCCGAGTAGGTGCCAGCACGAACATCAGCAACCGTATGCAGACGCACAATCTTGAGACGCTCCTCAATGAGCGCGCTGATCTGCTCAGCGGGGATGCCCTTGATGCCGGCGTACAGCTGGATGTGCTCGCGGGCAGTGAGGTCGTCAAACAGCACGTCGTGCTGCGGGCAGATGCCCATCATGCTGCGGATGCGCTGGTTCTGCGTCTTGACGGACAGGTTGAAGATGAGCGCGTCGCCCGAGGTGGCGGGGGTGAGACCAGAGAGCATCGAGATAGTGGTCGACTTGCCGGCACCGTTCTGGCCGAGCAGCGCAAACAGCTTGCCCTCTTCGATCGTGAACGACGAGCAGCGGACAGCGGTCTTGTCGCGCTCGCCAGTATCGAACAGACTGGTCTTGCCGTACACCTTGCGCAGGTTGACAATCTTGAGCGCGGGGAAGTAGTCTGGCAGATGTGTCAGTGCAAATGGAGCATATAATAGGCATGGACAAGGCACGCCAGCCACTCACTCGGGTCAAAGGCACGCTCGCGAGCAGCCACGACATCCTCGTCCTCGTCATCCTCAATGGGCTCACTGTCGCCCGCAATGCGGTCGAGCCAGGAGCGGAGATCGGTGACGAGCGCGGCCTTTTCGAGACCCCAGTACGTGGGCGTGAGGAAAAAGTACGGCGGGTTGCACGCGCCAAACTCGTCGGGGATGACATTGTCAAAGTACCACAGGAGCAGGCCGTAGAGGAAGCAGTTCATGATGAGCAGGTACCACGCCTGGATGGGGAGCGGCAGGGCGAGCGGCTTGTCCTGGCCGAACGAGGGCACGAGGTTGGCGGGCATCGCCGACGTGAGAGATGACCACGTGAACACGCCGCCGTCAAAGTTGATGCCGGTGAGCTTGTCGAGACGGCCGCTGGCAGTGAGGGACATGTCGAGGATCATGCGGCCAAAGTTGAAAAAGGGAATGAGCGCGAAGAGGTTGACGTAGCCAATCTCCTTGTAGCCGTCGCTCCACCACGAGTAGCCGCTCTGGGCGTCAGTGAACACAAACGACTGGAAGAGGAGACCGACAATGAACACAAAGATGCCCATGAGGACGGCCGAGTTGGTGCGGCGGATAAAGGGCGTCATGAAAAAGGCAAACACGACCATTGCCTCGCCAAAGAGGAAGAAGGTGATGGCGGAGATCTGGTTTGGTGACGCGAGGTGAGTCGCGCGTCATGGCTGCAGCAGCAAGACGGACAGGACAGCGGCTGTGGTGCACGTACCAAAAAGTTGGTGTTTTTGATGGCAGGGAAGCCAAAGACGATACCCCAGCCAGCCATGGAGAGGGCGTTGATGAGGACGAGAACCGAGTAGGAGATGAGGTGGCTGAGCCAGTATGCAGCAGGCTGCATGTGGCAGACAAGGGAAGGGCAGTGGTGGTGTCAGTGGTTCCGTCGACAGCCACAGGCATGACAACGACAGCAGACTTACGCGGAGACCCATGACCTGCATGGCGTGGCGCAGACGCAGCTCCTTCTCGGACACAATCTGCGACAGAGCCGAGATGAAGATCATCATCTCCGAGCAGAAGAAAAAGGCCGGGCCGAGGGTCTGGAAGACACGGTCGGTGATGACGGCAGGCGGCAGCTCGGGCCAGTCCTTGATGTTGATGTCGATGTTGGCCTTGACGGTGGCGTTGGGGTCGTTGAGAACGGAGATGATGGCCTCGTCCATGCCGCGCATGAATCCGACCAGCGAGGGGCCGTAGAGGTCGCGGCCCTTGGCGATGTTGAGGTCGTTGAACCAGATCTGGTACTGGATGTTGAGGGGAGCGTCGGGGGTGGGTTCGTTGAACGTGATGGCTGGACGGGAGGGAGGAAGCGTGAAGGTGCAGGTGCAGGTGGAGGCGTAAACGGATGAAGGCAAGACAAGGCACGGCACGGTGCGGTGTCGAAAAAGCACAGTGTCAGCCAGGTGGCGCATTGGAGACGCAACGCGAGCAAAAGCACAAGATTGCAAGCACACCCCACGCGGTCGTGTTGGGGAACTCGAGGGTCGAGTTGTAGATGAACTGAGTGCTGGGCACGGGCAGGATGTCGTAGATGCGGGAGGGACGCTCCTTGTACTCTGTGCGGTTGCGGCCACGGTCAGATTGAGCAAAGAGACCGGTTGGCTGCAAGGAACAGTTGGCGGCTTACTGTACTCGGCCAGGGGCTGCTCGAGCTTGAGTCTGTATCCGGTGCGCTGCTCGTTGATGATCGAGAATGTCTCCAAGATCTTTGTAAAGTTGACGGACGAGGCAGGCGCAGGGACAGTGGCGTTGGTGGCATTGGCAGCCTCGTCGATGGGAGCGGGAATGGTTGCATACATGATGGTCACGCAAGGCTGTATGGCTCAGGGCCCTGGATTGCGATACGTTGCGTTGCGTTGCGAACGATGTGATGCCACACAGCAGACGGACGGTGGTCAGATGCCAGCGCTTGTCACAAGATCTGGGCAAGGCCGGCACGAACCTGGCATCTAGCCACGCCCTGGAGGGGGACGGCAGGCAGGTTGCGCTGGACAGACGTCTGCGCCTGCGACTGAGTGGCATAGTCTGCACGCTGCAGCAGGAACAGCAGCAGCGAGAAGACCAGCGGAGCAATCAGGGCTTGGGCGACTGTTGAACCGAGGTAGCGGTACTGGTTGTGGGGAGCGTCCGTTGTGCATAATGGCATGACGTGGAGGGCCGGTGGTTGCGGATTGCAGGCGCGGGCGATGACGTGGAGAGCAGTGAGTGCACAGCCCGGCATCGGCAGCAGCAGCAGCGTCAGCCACAATGTTGCTGGTCATGGCAGCGGGGCCGATGCGTGGAGAGTGTGCACAGGGCCAAGCGACGCTGGCGGCGCACCTGGAGCAGAGTGTTCTTGCGCAGCATGATGGACAGCTGGCTGAAGAAGGAGCCGTATGTGCCGTGCTCGCGGGCAGCATGGTCGGAGGCGTCGCTGCCGTCGGACGCAGCGGGCGTCGCAACCGACTTTGGTTTCTGGTCGACGTCGGCCATCAGCGGGTCAAGGGGGGCGGGAGCAAAGGGGGCGGCTTCGTTGGGCTTGCAACCTGCAGTGAAAGTGCGACAAAAGCCGCCGAGCTGGTGCACACACCAATCGCAGAGCCCAAAGATATCGCCGACAGCCCGCCCGCCTGTCCACGCGGGTGCAATTTCCACGTGGCGATGCTTTTGCTGAAGGAGCATCATCCGCGGATCGGGTGTCGCAATCATGGGTCCCTTTGGGGGCGTAAAATTTGGCGCTGCACACAGCTGGGCGGCGACACTTTCGGCTTGCGCGGGACGTCAGGCCGACGGGTTGCCCCCGAACCCAACACCAACACTTAGACGCTCGCTGCCATGGCCGAGCCAACCGTGGAAACGCCTGCCGGTGCCGACAAGGCCGTGCACTGTGAGTGTGCAGCATGCAGGCTGTGGGCGAGCCGCCTGCCTGCTGCAGCGCCAGCGTGCTGTGCGGCTGGTGCACAACGAGTGCAGCACCAAACAAACTGACACTTGGCTGCTTGCGCTGTTTGGACGACCGCCTGCTGTTGCTGCGGCTGGTGGACATGACCGGCAGTCGACGAAACGGCCACGCAAGGTATGTGCTTGCTCTGCTCGACTCCAGCAGACGGGCTCGTGGGTGGACAGACAGGCAGACAGACGGACGGCTGGATACACAGTAGACACACCACCACACATACACACACGCACGCACACATACACACACACACACGGACAGTCAGACATGGCTGACCACAAGGTGCACACATGACATCATCATCTTCATCGTCGTCCAACAGTGAGCAGCAACGAGAGCAGCCACATTGTGTTCAAGACCGGGCCGCCTCGCCAGGGTGCTGCGCTGACCTTCAAGTCCATTGCCGCCCAGAAGCGCCAGGTCTGCACCTCGCTCTTCTGCGCAACGTACGTGCACACTCGCCCAATCTCTCTCGCTGCCTTATCTCTCCACTGCGCCACACTGTGCTTTTGCTTGCGGGCGCTGCTCAGCAGTCTGGTGCTGCTCCGCCTGACTTTGCATCTGGCGTGTTGGGGCTGAGATCGCCCGCCCTGTCCAATCATCGACCCGACTGACCAACCGGGCCGTGCCACACACACACACACATCCTGCCGTCCCAATCTGCCGCAACAGCCTCCTGCCCTTCTTGGTCGTTTGTCTTGCCGCCTTCTTTGGCTGGTACGGCACAACCTACTATGGCACGATCGGCATCATGGGTGTCCCTGGTGAGTCCTGTCCAGCCAGCCTCACCGCTCGTCCATCGCCCTCTCGCTTCGATCCCATCACTCACTCACACCCACGATCCGTCAACCAGGCCGCCTCCAGTGCTCAAACGTCCGGTTCGCGGACAAATTCAACGTGCCCTACTGGCTCGGCCAGCCCAGCGACTTCCCTGACCTGCCCCCCTTCTTCCTCAACCTCAGGCCCGACGGCTCGTCACCGAGACGTGGCGACGCCACCGTCACGCACGTCAACTGGGGCCAGTCGCCCTCGGTCGTCGACAAGGACGACATTGTCTTTGGCTGGCTCAAGCCTTGCTCACAGTGGTTTGGCGAAGACTACCCGGTCCAGGACGACAGCCCCTACGACCTCCCCACTCGCGCTTCTGGCAACGGCGTTCGCGACAGGTGTGTGTGCGCGCGCTGGGCACGCGTCTGTCCTGATCCTGCAGATCGCATCTCTAACCCCGCGCGCTCCCCTCAGCACGTACTCTTTCCAGCCGAGAGTCGGCTGGTTCGAGCTCCTCGCGCTCTTTGACCCGCTGTGGGACAATGTCATTGTCAAGCCCGCTCCCGTCGTCGACCCCCGCACTCTCGCCGTCTTCCGCTCGCTCCAAAAGCGCTCGTGGTTCCTGTACGGCTTTGACCCCAGCGTCGACCCTGCTCTGATCGGCACCAAGCCCCCTGTCCCTCCCATGGCCTACGCCGACCTCAAAAAGGCTCCTGCCGGCCCTGCGTTCACGCCTGTCGGTGCTGCCAACGCCACGACGCGTCCTGGTCTCTTTGGCACCATCCCGACCCGCTACCACTCTGACTTTTACCCCTTCAACGTGCCCAACACGCCGCCCAACGTCACCGCCGTGCCGTGGTACGTGCCGGCCAAGGACGAGGACGCCATGGCCGACATCATTTACGACGCCCTCATTGACGCCCGTCTCAAGATTGCGTCCATTGACAAGCAGGGCGTCAATGAGCTCATCCGCAACGCCAAAAAGTTCTTCAACACCAACGTCAAGCTCGAGGGTGCCACCAGCGGCATCCCCCACGGCGCGCTCTACTTTAAAAAGATTGACCACGCCGCCAAGCAGTACAGCATCAACATGAACATTGGCTCCAGCCGCATGCTCAACGTCGTCAACAACTTCCCGACTCCCGGCGACCGCCAGCTGCTGCAGCTGTCGCAGCTCAGCAACGCCATTCTGCGCAACAGCGACCCCGCCAAGCTGGGCCGGGCGCAGATCACGCAGGGCATCCGCTTCATGCCCCGCGAGGTGCAGACGCTGTTCAACCCGCAGTACGGCAACTCGCGCGGCACGTTCCTGTACCCGTTTGCGCTCTCGTTCCTCATCCCGCTGTTTGTGATTGAGCTCGTGCAGGAGAAGGAGACCAAGATCCTCATCATGATGAAGATGAACGGCATGAAGACGTCGGCGTACTACTTTAGCCACTACGTGACGTTCCTCTGCGTCTACGGCGTCGCGGCTCTCATTTTCCTCATCTGCGGTGCCGCGTTCCAGCTGTCGTTCTTTATCGCCACGAGCACGAGCCTGCTGCTCCTCTTGTTCTTCCTGTGGGGCAACGTGCACGTTGCGCTCGCCTTTTTCATGTCGACGTTCTTCAAGCGCAGCCGTCTGGCCCTGCTCGCCTCGTTCCTCATCATGATCTCGAGTGTCATGATCTCCATCACGTTTGACACGACCGTGACCGATGCATCGGTGCCGTCGTACCTGTTCCTGTGGCCGCCGTTTGCGTTCTACCGCGCCATGGGCGTCATGAACCGCGCCTCGTACATGGAGGGCAAGACGCCGTACTCGTTTGCCATGCTCAAGTCGGGCGACGATGTGTACACGGCCATTGTCTATCTCGCCATCCAGATCCCTGTCCTGCTCATCCTTGCCGGCTACCTCAACGCCGTGCTGCCGTCCGAGTTTGGTGTCCGCAAGGCGTGGCATTTCCCCATCTCGGACCTGTTCAAGCGCACCAAGAAGGTCGAGGCCGGTGCCGACCAGTCGATTGCCATCAACCCTGACGAGATCTCGCTCGAGGACGCCGACGTTGTTGCCGAGCGTGCACGCGTGGACAGCAACGGCTTTGACCCTGCGTCTCCCCTTGTCATTCGCCACATGCGCAAGCTCTACGCTAGCCGCGCCGGTGCCGGTCCCAAGCTCGCTGTCAAGGACATTACCTTTGCTGTCGAGGAGGGCATCGTGTTTGGTCTGCTGGGTCCCAACGGTGCCGGCAAGTCGACGCTCATCAGCATGCTCACGGGTCTGTACGAGTCGACCAGCGGCACAGCCTCGCTCGGCGGCTTCGACGTGCAGACGCAGACGTCCGAGGTGTACAAGAACATTGGCATCTGCCCGCAGTTCAACATTCTCTGGGAGTACCTCACCGTCGAGGAGCACCTGTTCTTTTACGCGCGTCTCAAGGGCATCGCTGCCGAGGATGAGGCCGTTGCTGTCGACCAGGCCATTCGCGATGTTGAGCTGCAGATTCAGAGAAACCAAGAGGTGCGCGAGCTCTCGGGTGGCCAGCAACGCCGTGTGAGCATCGCCATTGCGCTTCTCGGCAACCCCAAGGTTGTGTTCATGGACGAGCCAACGACCGGCCTCGACCCCGAAGTGCGTCGCCAGATCTGGAACATTGTCGAGCGCACCAAGAAGGACAAGACGATTGTGCTCACGACGCACTCGATGGAGGAGGCCGAGGCGCTCTGCCAGCGCATCGGAATCATGGCCAAGGGCACGCTCCGTTGTCTGGCCGACTCGAACCGTCTCAAGTCGGCATACGGCTCGGGATACCGCCTGCACCTTAACGCGCTCCGCGTCAACACGCCGCGTGCGTGTGCGTTTATGGAGTCGCTGCTGCCCGAGGGATGGACGCAGGTCGATGCCTTTGCCACCAACGCGCTGTACGAGTTCCCTGCGCCTGCCGGCTCGCTGTCCAAGCTGTTTGCGGCCGTCGAGGCTGGCAAGCAGGAGCACGGCATTCTTGATTGGGGTGTGGGCCAGACGACGCTCGAGGAGGTGTTTGTGCGTCTCATTGACGAGAACGATGCCAACGCCGACTGAGTGCTGTCCTGCCTGTTGATGTTCCATACACTATCTGCATCATGACATGCATACACACACACACACACACACAAACACACTGCCACGATTGAATGAATACTGTTCGTTGCGATACCTCGAGTTTCATTCAGACCTTGGCTAAACAGACTTTTGTTTCTGGTCAGGCACTTGCTCGGCAGCCGGTGCACGCATCACGTTGTAAAAGAAGGCGCCGCCGGCAACCGCGCCGATGCACGGGCCGAGAATGTACACCCAGAAGCCGCCGTTGGGCCCGGGGATCGCACACGTGCCCCAGCCGGCCATTGCCGCCACGATGCGCGGGCCAAGGTCGCGCGCAGGGTTGAGACCCGTCTGCGAGATGGGGGCGAAGCAGGCCATGATAACCGCGACCGTGGCGCCAATGGCCGCTGGTGCAGCGGCAGCCGGGATGGCCTTGTTGGCGCGGTCCGTGAGCGCAAAGATGGCGACGGCGAGGACGAACGTGCCGAATGCCTCGACGCACAGCGCACGGAACGGCGATGCCAGTGAGCCGCCGGTCGACAGCGGGGCAAAGACGCCAGGGTTGGGAAAGTACTCGCCAAAGATCATGGCCGACCTGGCGCAGTCGGGCTGCATGCTGCGCACGATGCCCTTGTCGGCCTCAAAGTGCGCAATGAACGGCTCCCAGATGCCGAGCAGTGTCGCGCCGCCGAGAATACCGCCAGACAGCTGAGCGGCCACATACATGGGCACTTGAGCCCACGGGAACGCGGTGTGAGCGCCAAAGACGGCCATGGCCAGCGAGATGGCCGGGTTGAGGTGCGCGCCAGAGACGGATGCGGTCATGTAGATGGCGAGAGCGACGCCAATGCCCCAGACGACCGTGACTTGCCACAGGCCTTGGAGTGCACCCGTGAGCACGGCGCAAAAGACGGATCCGACGCCAAAGAGCACAATGAGGTATGTGCCGACGAGCTCGGCAACAAACTTGCGGGCGAGCTCACGCTGCGTGTGCGAGAGGTTGAGCAGCTTGGCCATGATGCTGCTAGGCATGGTACTCGGGATAAGTGTGCTGGTGCTGCTGTTGGGCGTGACGTTGTCGACAGGATCGACAGTGACAACAGTCGGCGGCGACTGCGCACTAATCACGTCTGGCTGTAAGGTCGTGGTGCTCATGCTGCTAGTGAACACCAAGGAGAGGGCAGGACTCGCATGCCGCTATTACAAGCCCATTCTGTTTTATATACGGGAACGACGTTTGGCTGGCCAGACGAACGCGGCTGGTCGGAGTGTCCGGCATTCATGGCGGAGGGCGGAAACGGCGGGGGGCTGAGGATGGCTTGATTCCAGTGTTGGTGGCGGCAGAAAGGCTGTTTCGACGGCCATATCGACGGCAGATGGACGGCCGGAGACGTGCAATGCGTGGTGGCTCTCTCCAGCCGGCTGTTCAACAAGTTGCGGGTCGCGGCGGACGCGTTTCACAACACGCTTCATGGAGAATTGCCTCGCCAAGGCGGAGGCGGAGGTGGTGCGGGCAACACGGCTGGGAATGACGGCAGTGCAGCAGTGCTCGTGTGGCCCTGCATCCGTCCAATGTACCAGTGGCAGGCAGACGTTGGCTGAGCAGTGCAGGAGCTGGACATGGCAAAGAGAGTCAATTCATGGTTCCTCTCCAGAAGCTTTCATCGCACCAGTTGGCATGTGCGCGTCAACGTGACGATCTTGCCATCGCCGACGCAGACGCAGACGCAGCCCTCGACCTCGACATCGACCGCCAACAGCAGCCAGCATGAGACGCAGCCGTCGTGCCTCCAACATCGTGGCCGTGGCGCTCATTGTGCGCATGCTGTACGTGGCCACGCAGCGCTACCGCCTCTACAACAAGGCCGCCTCCATGCCCTTCCCAACCAACGACAACCTCGCCTCCGCCCACAAGATACTGGCGGCGATGTCCTTCCTCGAGTTCCCGTTCCTGCAGACCAAGTCGCTCGAGTTTGGCTTCTTCAAGACGTACGCCATCCCGTCCATCTCCAAGCTGCTGCTGGCGACGGGCGAGATGACCAGCTTCTGCGAGCGCCGGCTGGTCGACACGGAGCTGCTCGTGCGCGAGTTCTCTGAACGGCCGCTCAGCAGCGAGCGTGCACAGACGGCCATCCGCCGGATGAACCACCTGCACTCCAAGTACAAGATCAGCAACGAGGACTATCTGTATGTGCTTGCTGTGTTTATTGTCGAGCCTGTTCACTGGGTGCGCAAGTACGGCTACCGCAAGATGCACCCCAACGAAGTCCAGGTGAGTGTGTGCTTGCGTGTGGTTGTGTTTGCATGTGTGTGCTTGCGTGTGCTTGCGTGTGCTTGCGTACTCACTCGATCGTGGATGACGCCTCGTTTGACGCCACCGAATGCCGCTTCGCTCGCTGTGCGGCATGTCGTGCGGCCACAACGACAACAACGACGACGATGACAACAGGCAAACTACGTCCACTGGAGGTCGATTGCTGTGCGTATGGGCATCACCGACATCCCGCCGACGTTCGAGGCCGTCGAAAAGTACATGACGGTGAGTGGATGGCTGCGACTGATGCACACGCTTGCAACGCTTGCCACAGAGCACTGATCTGACCATGAACGCTCGCACAATAACTCGCAGGAGTTTGAGGCACGCAAGATGGTGTTCAGCGAGTCCAACCGCAAGGTCGGCCAGGCGACGATCGACGAGTTCCTGAGACCGTTCCCCAAGTTTCTGCACGGGATGGGCCAAACTGCCATCTACGCCCTGTCGCCGCCCAACCTGCGCGCTGCAATGGGATTCCCTGACCCGCCGTTTGGCCTCCACGCCGTGCTGTCCGGATGCCTCACGCTCGCGGGTCTGTTTGTGCGGTTCTTTATGCTGCCGCGCACCAAGCCCACGTACCGCACGGGCAAGGGCACGGGCAAGGATGGTGGCGACGGCAGGGAGACGATGTGCCCGGCGTTCAGAGTGTACGACTCGGATATCCGCATGAGCGGGTACCGCGTCGACGATCTTGGACCCAAAAAGTACGAGGGCGACGGCGGCCTCGGCGAGCTGCACACCGAGCGGCCCAACTCGTTTGCGGCCTTTTGAGCGTCGCTTGTGTGTCGCTTGTGTCGTCGAGTGCATCCAATACATCCCGCTGTGCACCAGATCACGTGACGGCAGCTGGGAATGGCGTGCTCGTGTGGGCGGATCGGCGGAACTTTTCAAACTTTTTTTGCCCGCCGGTGCTTGGGAACAGCGACAGACGCAGCACCACACCAACACACACACACACACACACACACACACACGCGCAGCCATGGCAACCGGCCTGTCCCGCGAGGTGCGCCTGGGCCTGCTCACGGCCATGGTGTCGCTGTTCTTTGTGCTCGAGCTCGTCGTCGGCACGTCGTCGGGCTCCGTTGCGCTCGTTGCCGACGCCTTCCACATGCTCAGCGACCTGGTGTCGCTGGTCGTCGCCTGGTACGCCATCAAGGTGGGTGTGCAACTGCCTGCGTGTGCTCGTCTGCCTGCGTGTCCGTCTGTCTGCCTGCGTTCAACTGCGTCTGACCCTTGCATGCACCAGCTGGCTGCCCAGGAAAAGACCGACCCCAACTACACCTACGGCCTGCAGCGTGCCGAGATCCTCGGTGCGCTCATCAACGGCGTCTCGCTGCTCGCCCTGTGCTTCTCCATTGCGATCGAGGCCGTCCAGCGCTTCTGGGAGCCTGTCCGTACGTGCTGCCCTGCTCGCATTCGCCCGTGTCTGTCGCTGGGATCTGTGTCTGGCGGGGCAGCCCTCCACAATGTTGCGGCTTTATTGCCTGGCCGGTCGCCGCAAAAGTCTTGCTCTGCCTGGCGGTACTTTGCAGTCTGCTGATCGTCTCGGTGCCATGATTGGTGCACTGACACTCGCTGGCATGCCGGCCCGCAGACATCACGAACCCGTACATTGTGCTCTACACGGGCTGTGCGGGCCTGGCCATGAACATTGCCGGCCTCTTCCTGTTCCACGGTACGTGCACGTCCGCCACCAGGATACATGCCCGATCGCCGCTGCTGACAGCGGTCTTGCCATACAGAGCACGGATACCACGGCCACAGTCATGGCCACGATGACCATGACCACCATCACGACCATGACGATCACGCCGTCGAGGCGGCCGCGTCTGGCGTCACCATCACCATCAACGGCCACGAGCACGTCACAGACTCTGACAGCCTCATGATCCCGCTGGCTGGCCGGTCCGATGAGGACGACACCACGCTGATCCGGTCGCTGTCGCTCCATCCGGCCGAGACGGCCACTGCCATTATCCAGGCCGCCGAGCGTCTGCGCGAGTCTGCCCAGACCATCGAAGAGGGAGATGCGTTTGAGCCGCCCAAGACCCACGGCCATTCGAACCACCGCCACGGTCATAAGCACACTCCGAGTGATAGCGGCTGCAGCAGTGGCGACCATGATCACGAGCACCACCACCACGGTGCGACTGGCCATGCCGAGACGCAGGCGCTGCTTGCCGATGCAGCTGATCGCACCGGCTATAACAGTGTCGCGCACGACCACGACCACGACCATGATCACGACCACGACCATGATCACGGCCACAGCCACAGTCACGCTCATGGACATTCTCATGCAAGCAGCGGCGGCGGCGGACACACGCACGACCACAACATGCACGGCGTGTTCGTGCACGTGCTCGGCGACGCACTCGGCTCCATCGCCGTCATCATCTCCACGAGCGTCATCATCCTGTCGACGAGCCCGTACCGCTACCTCATGGACCCGCTCATGTCGCTCGTGATCACGGCCATCATCTGCGCGTCGACGCTGCCGCTCGTGCGCTCGTGCTCGTACATTTTGCTGCAGAGCGTGCCCAGCCGCGTGCGCATTGGCCGCATCCGCCAGGAGATTCTGCGCGTCGAGGGCGTGAGGGGTATACATGAACTGCACGTGTGGCAGCTGTCGGATACCAAGAGCGTGGCGTCGGTGCATGTGCTCGTGGATGCGGGCGTGCCCGTCGACGGTCAGGGTCAGGGTCAGGCACAGGCACAGGGACTGGGATACGGGCAGGGCGGTGTCACGTACATGCAGATTGCTGCGCGTATCAAGCGCACGCTTCATGTGAGGAGAATTGGTGTGGCGTGTGTGCGTGACGTGGCAGTGACTAACGACTTCCTGCCTGTGTGTGTGTGTGTGTGCAGCATCACGGTATCCATAGCACAACGATCCAGCCCGAATTCGTGACGCGGGATGCCGACAACCTGTACCAGAGCATCGACACGAAAGCGGCAGTGGCAATGTCGGCAGCGGCGATGGCGGCGGCGGGAGGCAGCGGCGGTGGTCGGGTCAACGCCACTGTCGACGACTGTTTCCTGCGATGCGCCGAGGCGGCGTGCGAGACGCAGCTGTGTTGCGCGCCGCCGGCTGCGTCTGCATCGGCTGCCGGTGCACACGGCCACAGCCACGCGCACTGACACCTGACATGCAATAAAAGAGTACACGAGATGAACCCGAGCAGCGAGAGTGTGTGTGTGTTATTGACGAGAAGGGGAGACAGAGCATGGATGGACGGGGCTCAGAGACCCTGCTCGACCAGCTCCGCGCCAAGGGCAACAATGTCGTCAAGGATGGCATCGCCGAGACCGGCGACAGACGACCGCAGATCGATGCCGACGACAAGACCCTTGCGACGGCCGGGTGCGGCAGACGGCCGCTCCTTGACGAGCCCCGCCACGACGCCGCCCAGCACGGTGACGCCGTACATCGAGGCCGCGTTCGCAGGCTCCGTCATGACGTCGACGACGGCCAGCCCCGTGCGGCGGGCGACGCGCGCAACGACATCCGCAAACACGGCCGACGACCGCAGGACGAGCTGGCCCGACACTGCATACGGGAGGCTGACGTCGCCGCCCACGACAGCGAGGAAACCCGCTGGCGTGAGCGTGGCGACCGCAGGGTGTGCCGGCGACACCATGTTCACGGCTGCCGGCATGCCCACGGCCACATCGAGCGTGTCGCCCGCCGGCGTGGTCACCACAGCCGTCCACGACGCAGCCGGCGTAAAGATGCCGCTGCCCGGTGCTGCTGCCGCTGCGATCGGCAGGGTCGCCGCCATCGTAAACTGCGTGTCCGACACTCGGCTGACGGCGAGGTGGCCGTCGGCGGTGCAGGTGTAGACGCCAGGCACGGTCGGCGCGTGGATCGACAGCCGCACAAGGACGCCGAGCGCCGATCGTGTGGGCGAGAGTCGCGTCGACATGTCCGTGTGCTCCCAGGTGTACGTGATCGTTGTCGTGTCGTCCTCGTGCGCCACCATTTCGTCAGACACGTACGCATCCAAGGGTGTGTCTGGCTCCGCCTCCACTTGCCCCTGCTGCTGCTGGGGTTGCTGTTGCTGTTGCTGTTGCGCCTGCTGCTCGGCCGCTGCCGGCTCGCTCTGCACCAGCGGCTGCTCAGCACCCGCCTTGCTCTTCTTGCTTTTTTCTTCTTGGTCGCCTTGTCGCCCGACTCTGCGCCGCCCTTCTTGTCGCCCTTGCTCTTGCCGCTCTTGTCCTTTTTGCTCTTGGCCTTCTTGGCACCACTGCCGCCACCACTGCCACTGCCGCTGAGCACTTCGACATACACGTCGCCGCTGCCGTGCCCACTGCCGCCTGCCCAGCCGCCGACCGCCGTATCGCCATCCAGCCCCGACAGGTCGATGCTCATGACCGCCGCCGCATCAGGATCCACAACGCGGCCCGCGCCACCAAGTCCGCCACGGCCGTCGTCGTCGGAATCCGTGTCGGCACCCGCAGCACCGGGCGGCATGGCTTCCTCGGACCGCAGCGTGTACCGCGTGGGCGACGGCCCCTGGAGGACAGACGGGTCGTCAAGGAACGGCCGCGCGCTCTGCGACGGCTTGGCAAACACGGACGTGTATCCGCGGCCCCCTGTTTTGGGCTGCCCAGCGCCACTGCTGCCACTGCCACCACCACCGCCGGCCAAGAGATCAGAAAGCGGCACAATAGGCACACTATCCACAGCAGACGCGCTCTTGACGACGCCGGCATCCGCATTGCCAAGATAGAACGGGTCGGACCGGCGGTCGCGTGCGCCACCGCCACTGCCGGCACTGCCTCTGGCACCCAGACGGTCGGCATCTTCGTAAAACGAATCGCGCACAGGAGCGCCCGTGCCGTAGAACGCGTCGGGAAGCCCATCGCCAGCACCGTCCGCACCACCGCCGCCGTCGCCGTAGCCGTCGTCCGCGTCCACAACCGGCTCGTGGATCCACGCGTCGAGGTCAAGGCCGTCCGGCACTCCGACGCGACGCTGGGCTTTTGCATTGACAGGAACAACCTCGGCCGCGAACCAGCCGGGCATATCCAGTCGCAGTCGTCCCGCATCGGCGTGGTCATCGGCAACAGCCGCCGACTCGGTCTTGGTCTCGGCCTCAACTTCAGCCTGGACCATCTTGAGAATCTCAATCACCATCGATGCCCGGTCCTGCACCTCGAGATCCGCCGACGTGGTAAACGCCTGCAGCCGCTCGACAGCGAGCGGAATGCCGTCGACCGAGAACGGCGGGAGGTGGCGAGGTGGCTGCTTCTGTTGGGACGCAGCAACAGACGGCTTGCCCGCCGCCCACCAGACGTAGAGCTTGAGAAAGTTGTGGATATAGACCGCCTGCGTGGCCGGCGACAGCAGCGCCACACGCGGCGACAGCATCGCGTCCATCACGTCGAGGGGATCCGCCAGATGTCTGTCCACACGCACACACACGAGCATGGTGAGCATGCTTGCCATGCGTGTCGTGCTGCCATGAACTTGAGAGTGTGATGCATACGCGACATTCACTCACTCGCAGTACTCGCCAACAACCCACGCCGCGCCGTAGAGCACGTCGCTGTTGTTTGGCTCGCGTCCCGCCTTGTCCAGCAGCTCGCTGTCCGTAACCAGCTTCGCCTGTCGACCATATCAACACCATTCGTGTGAGTCTCCTACACACACACGTCAAGCACATGGCACGCCTACCCACCATGGCATCCACGGCAAACGGCACCACATCGCGCACGCGCACGCAAATGTCAATGACCTGGCTCGAAATGCCCATGCCGACATCAATACCCGGACAGTAGGCCAGGTCAACAAGGACCGAGAGGTACCACTCGAAATTGGTCACGTTGGCATACGTGTCCTTGGCGCAGATGCTCAGGATGCGCCGCGCCACGTCCGCCCGGTACGCAGACTCTTCTGTGCGCAGACTCGCGCTCTTTTTCTTGGCCTTGGCCTTGGCCCCCGTCTTGGCCGACCCTGACGCGGCCGCGTCAGCAGGCTCGGGCTTGGGCACCAGGTGGTACAGCAGCCGTTTGACAATGCCAAAGAGGTTTGTCGGATTGGCCTGTCGCGTGGGGTAGGTGGAGAAAGAGTGTGTGAGTCGGCAGCGTGCCAGTGCGTGTGTAGACACACGAGTGGAAAGGCAACAAGCACAGACAGACCATGTTGGAGATGAGCTCAAGAGCGCGCTGGCGGATCGAGTAGTCGGCATCGCCCAGACACTTGAGGACCATCTCGCGGTGCTCGCCCACTGCATTGGGCCGCACCACCAGCATCTTGCTGAACGCGTACAGCGCCAGGTACTTTACTGTAAAGGCACGCGTCGGTGAGTCACGGGGATGCGCTTAGTCGTGCACGCGGGCCGCCTCATCACAGACATGCCAAAACGCAAGAGACACGAGAGACTCACGGTTCTGGTCGGGGTTCTCGAGCAGCATCTTGAGCTTGTTGCCGCACAGCAGCGCAACCTGCGTGTCCTGCTGCGACTCGGGCAAGCCGTCCGGTCCAACGCCGCCCTCGGGCACAATCATGCCGCCGACAATGAGCGTGTGGATGCACTCGTAGATGAGCGACATGGCCGGCGTCGTCTGGATGATGTTGACGATCGGCGGCACGAGCTTGCGCACCAGCCGCGGCTCGAGCGGCGTGAGCGCGGCAAACTGGTCATTCAAGGAGGACTCGGTCAGTGGGCCAGGACAGAGCAGGACAGGACAAATCAGTCGACAGCAGACGGGGCACTGCACCAGCTTGATGATCTTGATGAGCATCCAGTTGTTGGTCGACGACGTCAGCAGGCCGTACAGCTGCGGCGCGAGAGGCAGGTAGCTCTTTGGGTTCTTGCGGGCCAGCTCGCAAATGACATTGACCGCGGCGCCGACCACGCCTGTCGAGCACCGCACACGGTGAGCAGCACGCCGCAAGACACCCACGGCAGACGCACTCACTCTGGTCCGAGTCGTCGAGCCGCTCCTTGAGACGCGGATACGCGGCGCGCAACGCCTCGGGGTACTTCAAGACGACTCTGTACAGGGTCACGACGGCGCGTTTGCGCATGTAGGGACGCGAGTGGTTGAGCAGCGCGACAAGGTCGGGGGCCAGGTCGCGGCCGAGGTCCGGGGTGACGATCTGGGCCAGGGCATGCATGGCCAAGGCGCCGTCCATGTAGTTGTTGGAGGCGAGGTCCTTTTTGATGAGGTTGGTGCACAGCATGAGCACAGAGGTGGACTGTGTGAAGGAGGCTGCGGCGGCAGCGTAGCCGACCCGCTTCTGCGACAGCTTTGGCGACGACATGACCTCGACAATGTGGAAGGATGCCCAGGACATGTCGTAGCCCAACATGTGGAGCTGGCGTGGTTGTTGTTGGCGTGGTTGTTGGTGATTGCGAGCAGGCCGTGGGAAGCAGCAAGACGCACATGGTGAGCCAGACAGACAGACGCAGACATGGCAGACATGGACATGGACAGACGCATACAGATACACATAGACAGAGAGAGAGCGACGCACCAGACACAGCTTGGAGACGGCGTTGGTCTTGATGTCGAGGTCGTTCTTGCGCAGCTCGGAGCGGATCTCGTCCATGGCGGCGGTGACGTACTTTTCCTCGCTCTTCTTGCTCGAGCGCAGGCCGCGGATGAGGTCTGGCAGCGTCTGCAAGGGCGAGCATGTGTGAGAGAGGCTGTGTGCTAGAAGGCTGGCTGGCTGGCTGGCTGGCTGGCAGACGGCCATGTGCCGCACCTTTTCAAACATGGCGCTGGCAGTCCTCGCTGTCTTTGCGTGTGTGTCTGTGGTGGCAAGGGGAGATTTCAAGACGCAAGCAACGGAAGCGACAATGATAGTATGAACTAGTCTATAAAAACAAGGCCGCAAGATGAACAAGAAGGGGGGGGAGAGGGCATCAACAAAGAGGGAACGAGGGAGTAGGGACTAGGCAAAGGAAATGTCAATGGCCGAGTCGCAGTTGGGAGTGGTTGGCGAGAGCAGGTTGTGCTTTGTGACAATGTCTGGGGCGTACGACGTGACCGAGTCTGGGGGCGAGGCGGGGGCGCAGACGACGTGGGCGGCCTTGAACGACGGGGGCGTAGCGCAGCGATCGGCAGTGAGTGCGAGTGTGTGCGTGTGCGTGTGCGTGTCCAAGGGCAGATCCAAGGAAAAGGGGTCGCCGTAGACCACGTCGAGGGCGGTGAGCAGCTGGGCGGACAGGGCGGATGGCGAGGCAGCCAGTGCGGCTGAGGATGTTGTTGTGGTTGATGTGGTTGATGTGGTGGCACTGGCACTCGAGATGGGTGTTGAAATGGCAGCAGCATTGGGCGAGAGAGTGACCAACACAGCCATCTCCGACAAGGGCGAGGGCGAGGGCGAGGGCGGCATTGAGCAAGGCGTGGCCGTGGCCGTGTGTGTGGCCGTGTGTGTGGCCGTGTGCGTGGCCGTGTGCGAGAGAGAGGGAGTGGGCACAGGCACAGGCGCAGACACAGACACAGACGTGCTTGGCAGCAAGAGTGGCAGTGGTTGTTGGGGCTGTGGTTCGTGGTGGGGCTGGTGTGTGGTGCTGTGGTTGTTGCTCGGTGACCGATGCGACCGATGCGGCAGACGGGGCAGGCTGGACCGAGAGGGCAGCCTGGGCAGAGCAGCGACAAGCAACCTCGGCCTCGTTGGCGCGCCGCATCTCTGCGCGGAACGTGACTGGCGAGAGTGTCGATGGGAGAGAGACACGGAGAGAGAGGCCGAGAGAGGCGTGAGACAGACAGCCGGTGCGTGCGAGTGCGAAGAGGGAGAGCGAGAGGGAGAGAGCGAAGAGAGAGGAACAAGAACAAGAGGCGTGCGTGTGAGACACCCGTCCCATGCATCGACTCGCAGACACTCTCTCGTACGCTCGTAGACACCGTAGCACACACACAACCACACACACAACCACACACACTCCTCGACAACCACAGGCAGATGCACTCACGCAGCTCAAACATGTCCTTGTACGTCATCTTGGCCATGTCCGCGGCCGTGCGGTCGTAGTCGGCCGCGCCGTGCGTGTGCCCGCTGCGGGTGCCTGCCAGGTCGAAGCGCACGCGGCGGGGCGGCGCCTTGTGGTGGTTGTGGTTGTGCTCGCTGTGGTTGTGGTTGTGGCCATTGTCGCTGTGATGGGCGTCGTTGCCATTGTCGCTGTGGCCATTGTCGCTGTGGTGGGCGTCGTTGCCTTCACTGTCGAGCGAGTGCGAGCGGCAGCGGCGGCCCAGCAGCTGGCTGTTGCTGTGGCTGTTGAGAGTGTTGTCGTGGGTGTTGCTCTCGAAGGCGCTGTCGTACGTGTCCATGGCTGGCTGGCTGGCTGGCTGGCTGGCAGTCTCGCTCTCGTGCTCTTCGCTCTTGCTCTGTCCCACACACACACTGCGTGCGATACTGAAGGGCTGCTATTTGTGCAAAGTGGGCCGTCTTTGTGCAAACCTCCGACATTTGTGCGGGCAAGCGAGCAAGAGCGCCACCACAATGTGCGCCACCGCGACAAAGCAGCGCCACAACCCCCGACACAATAGAACAACAGCAAAAACAGCAACTCCGACGACATCAACCAACAGCAACAACAACATCATCATCATCAACTCCGACATCAACAACAGCAACACTAAACAACTTTAGTCGTCGAGCCCCGCCCCAAGCCGCATAAACTTGACCACCACCTCGCCTATCGCAATCACTACCGCCACGCAGATGAGCATAATGATGATCCACGTAATGTACGTCATCTCGTTCGAGTTGAGGTGCTCAGACAGCATGTCCAGCAGGTCTGACAGCACGTCCGCCCGCGAGTTGAGCAGCTTGACCCGCTGCGATATCTCGAGGTAGCCTGGCCGTCAAAAGGTGCCCCCATGTGCATGTGCATGTGAGCATTGGTATTGGCACTCTTACACACACACTGGCACAACCCATCTCGTACCTCGGATCGCATTGTACAGCCCTTCCAGCTCGGGCTCGGCCCAAAAGATCTCGGGCGTGTCTGTTCCCACACAAAGTCAGTCTCAGTCTCACAACAACACTCAACAACACAACAACAACACGCGACTGACCCAGCACGTTCGACACCAGATTCACATTCATCTTGAGCTTAAACAGCTGCCCCACAATCTTCATAATCTCCGTGCGGCTCATCTTGACCTCGCCGTACCGCGCCATCATCTTGGGCAGCGGCGTCGCCCCGTCAATCGTCGCCTCCATCACATTCTCAAAGTACGCAAGCTTGACCGACTGCGCCAGCCCGTGCGAGATCGTGAGCTTGATGAGCGGGCTGCCGCTCTTGAGCGTAATCATGTCGTTGAAGATCCGCGGCTGGTACGGCCCCGCAAGATCGTACTGGAAATGAAAGTCTTCCACCTCGACGTCTGCCGTGTCGTGCCGTGTCGTGTGAGTCTCCACGACACGCCCGCCACTCACACACGCACGCGTCACTCACCGTCAGACACGAGCGATCCCGCCGTGTACTTGCTGATCAGCGACAGAAACTGCCGCTCCTCGGCCGCCGCAAAGTTCCACAGCACCACCACGCCATAGTCAAACAGAAACACTTCGCTGCGGTTCATCCACGAGTACACGACGCCAGGCTCCATCCCGCTCGCACTCCCGCTCGCACGCCCTGCTTGCTGCGCGTTGCGCGACTGGGCCGCCATCGTGAGCCCTGCCACACTGCCCCCGCCGCCACCTCCGCCCCCGCCACTTCCGCCCCCGCCACTTTCATCCCCGCCCTCTTTGCCGTGTCGGCTTCCGCTCGTGTCGTTGGCCCCGCTGCCGTTGCCTCCGCCCGCGCTGCCCATGGCCGCACCGCCAGACGGACTGCTGCTCGTCCCTGCACCGCTGCCGTGTGCCTTTGCTCCGCCATTGCCATTGCCGCTGCCACTGCTGTCGACACCGACGCCGCCATCGCCCGCAGACGGCCGCCCGTACTCGGCGCGTGAATGCTCTGGAAAGTCTGCATACACGCCGGGCATCAGCTGTGGCGACGGCGGCTCTCCCGGCCGCTGCGTGCTGTCACTGTCAAGTTGGCCGTTAATCAATCAGTCACCCAGTCAGTCAACACATATCCTCGCTAACCGTGCCATACCCCCCAATAAAACACCCCCAAACTCACACGTTGATCTGCTGGCCGCTGTGTTGCCGCTCATGCTCTGCCCGCTCGTCGTCGTCGCCATGGCCACCTTCACTGTCCTGCAAGCTGCGCGTCTCGGCAATATGCGCTGCAAACGTGACGCGGTTGCGCTCGATGCGCGCGTCCGCCAGCTGGCTGTCTGGCTGCTGCACACCTGCCTGCATTGGGCTGCCACCATCCGGCAGCTGCAGCACGGGCTCAGACTCTGCGCGGCCGCGCTCGCCACCGGCTTCACCGTCAGGAGGCTGCACGGCGCGGCTGCCTGGTCGTTGTCCGCCGACCGGTGTCGATGCGAGTAAATGCTCAGGTGCCGATCGAGGCAGCAGCAGGCCCTTTTGTGCACCGGGCCGGCCGCCCATGGCCGATCGCGCAGTCGCAGGCAGAGACGCGTACCCGGCATACAGCCCGCTCGCATCACCGGCACTGCTTCCCGTGTCGACGCCGCCGTACTTTGACCGCGAGGCGACGATGAGGCCGACGATGGCGATGACGTGAAGATCTTGGCCTTCATCGCCGGCTCGTAGTAGAAATACAGACACTCGTCGTACTGCTTGGACAGCACGCCGTGCGTATCGCGCAAGTACCGCGTGACGTCGTCCATCTTGACCGTCTCGGACACGCAGTAGCAAGTGACTGGAGCAGCCAACCATAACCATGGCCAAAGGAGGTCAGCACGGGCAGACACACCTGGACACATACAAGACAAGCACGGCGTATGCACCTCGCGGGAGACCTCGCCGCTGTTCCTTGCTCTGCCGCTCAGCCAGCGTGCGTGCCGCGCCAGCGACGTACGATCGCTCGTCGACAAACGCCCGGCCCTCGCCCTGGTCATCGTATGTCCCCCACCGCACGCCGCCGCCTTCGCCGCCCTCACCGCCCTCGTCGGCAAACCCGCCTGCGCCAACATCGCCGACATCAAAAAAGAGCGTGCCGGCAGGGGCCTCTGGGAGAGTGGCCAGCGGCCCACCGTCGGCATCTTCGGGAAACAGCACCAGCTTCTGCGTCGTCTTGGTGGTGCGTTGCGGGGCACCCACGCGCGACCGCGACGGCAGCTGGCCGCCGCTCGCCAGCCCCGTCATCCCCGTCGTCACGCCTGCTATCGTCTGCCGCGTGAAGCCCTGCTGGATAACGTGCGGCTGGTGCGTGTTGTGGGCATGGTGGTGGTAGCCCGTCGTGTACGCAGCTGGTAGACGCACCGCCCATGCCGCCTGCGCCGAGATGCAGGTGCTGGCCGGGCCGTGGCCGCCCGTAGTGGTCGAGCGTCGGCTGCTGCGGTGGGAACGACGACGAGATGGACGGCGGCCGGTGCGGCGAGTCTGGCCGGTCTCGGTAGGCCGACGAGCCTGCGGCCTGGCGACCTGGCGGATGCGCCTGGGCGTCTGGCTTCTGCTGTGTGTGTTGCCGCTGCTGCCGCTGCTGTTGCCAGCGCCTGCCTGGTCGTCGCTGAGACATGCGTGCGTTCGTTTGGCTTGAATGCGCGCGGGTTTCTCGAGTGAAGAGATCGCTCGCGGTTTATTGGCAACAAGACAGCGGCGACAACTCGACGACGACACCGACGCGGCCCATACGGCTGCAGCTCGCCCACGCTCCGATCGCCCGCAACACTCACCGGCCCCAACCGGCGGATGTCGTACCCCCGCGCGCAACGCCATACGCCGCACTCCCGTACACGTCGTAGGCAGACAGACAGCGGCCGTCCGGCGTGCGACGAGCCTGCGTGCGGTGTCGCGCGACCGTGCGCGGCAGCACAAAGAACCGCACAAGCCGCTGTACAAGGGCCGTGGCATGCACAAGCATGCGCGATGCAAAGGTCGCGGAGGGCAGCCCCAGATGCGCGCGGGCGGCGGGCGGCAGGGACGTGAGAATCAGGGCCGTGGACACGGACTGCGCGAGCGTGTGTGCGCCGGGGCTAATGGGTGCCTGCAGGATCAGTCTGCACGTCTGGCGCTGCATGGTGCGTGCCAGCTCGGCATCTGCGATGCCCGCTCGGCGTCCTTTCCGGCCAGGTCGCCGTCGCCGTCACGCTCATCCGCCTTGGCATGGGCCGCCTCGAGCACATCGCGATCCTAGCCCAGTCACCATGTCAGTGCACGAGCACACACACACATTCACACGCTCGCGCATGCCACTCACGCTCAGCCATGTCTGCATCGACGCATAGGTGGCCGGGAAACCCGTCGAGGCCCAGCGCCGCCGCCACGGTCGCCCAGACCGCGTACACGGCCTGCAGCGTTCACGCACCGTCAGTCCGCATGCATGCCCACCGAGCGCGTGCACCACATCCGCACACACACACACACACACACACACACACACACACACACACACAGGAAGACGCGTCCCACTTGCCTCGGTCTCGTCGGCCGTCAGCCGCCGCCAGCCAACACGCCGCACCACGCCCACCGTCTCGTCCACGACGCGGCCCATCGCCTCGATCGTGACGTCGTCGGGCACGCCATACGCGTCCAGCAGCCACCACAGCCGTCCCGCAGCGTCTCGCCAGCGCTCGCTACTACTACTACTACCACTACCACTACCACTACCACTGCTACTACCACTACTGTTGCTCCGCACGCCACCGTTCGACGAGCTCCGCGCGCAGCAGGTCCGCCGCGTCAAGCATCTGCCGCACGTCGTCGTCGCTGGGCACGGCGCTGGCCACCGTCTGCGCCGTCGTCGCCACCTGCCGCAGCCGCCCGCGCATCCAGCGGCCCGCCAACAGCCGCAGCCAGGCGCTGCGCACGGCGACCGCCGCCCACACGGGGAAATCCATGCCCAGCGCCACGGTGACCAGCATGTGTTGCTGTGAGTGAGAGGGTGAATGTGAGGACGACTGGGTGGGCGAGGACGACTGTGCCGTGTCGGCCAGCGACGTGGACCGGGCGTGCCGCTGTGCAGTCACCAGCGCCATGTAGAAGATGGCGAGCGACACGGCGAGGGTCGACACGGCCGTTGCCAGCGCCGACGCCAGCGTGTCGTCCGGCTCGCCACTGCCATCGACGTGGTGTTGGACGCCCTGTGGGCCATGGTACTCGTGCAAGTTGTCGGCCATGCGGCAACAAGACAAACCCGTCGTCGTGACAGCATTAGAAGGATCGTTTATTCTTTCACAAGAGCAAAGGACAGGGGAACGCAGGGCAGTCGGGGTGGTGTGCGACGGAGGGGATAGGGAGGGGGACACTTCACGCCGAGATGGCCGCAGCCGCAGCAGGTGCAGCAACAGCAACAGTCTCGTCGACGCCATAGATCTTGCCAAGCTTGCCGTCAGCCGCACGCGGCGTGGGGGCAATCTCAGCGACGCTCGCGTAGCCATCAACGTACGCGCGGGCATCGTACGCCACATAGCGGGGAACAAACCGGCCAGCCGTCTTGGTCTTACTGTCGGCAGGGACAGGGAGGGCCGCCGTGCGGTGGTTGGTCTGGAACCGCGGCGCCAGCAGGTACATGGACGCAAACGCGAGCGAGCGGAACGTCAGCTGCAGGAGCCGGCTGGCGAGGGGCGACGGGTCGGGCATGGCGAGAGCCGCGCGCTGGCGCGGGCTGCACAGCGCGTAAATGTACTGGCGCAGCAGCGGGCGGGAGACGCCCGTGTACGTGGAGAGAATCGCCCCGATGGTTGCGTCGGCGGCTGGCTTGTTGGTCGGTGCTGGCTTCATGTACTTGGCCTCGTAGTCCTGTGCAGGCCGGATCGGGGATCGGGCGACGGCAAGTGTGGTTAGACGTCTGTGTGTGTATGTACACGCATATGGGTCTGTGCATGGCGTACCTCGAGGTAGGTCTCGGCATCGCCCAGCGTGGCGGGCACGTCGGTCAGGCCCATGCGCTCCGCGAGCTGTGAGAGGAACATGTAGTGCACCTGGCAGGTGGTGGTGGTGGTGGTGGGAGGGATCGACGCAAGCACAGATCGGGCAGACATCGTCGTCAGTCCAACGGTGGCGCACGAACCTCGTGGTGCACAATCACGAGCCAGACACGCCAAGCAGAATACACACCTGAGCCTCACGCTCGAGCAGCGGACGGAAGCCGTGGGCCTTGATCAGCCGCATCGGCTCGACCATGAGCAGCGTCAGCAGGTACACCATCTCCTTGTTGGCCACGCCGTAGACGGCGCGCAGGTGGTTGGCCCGGCGCACGGCGTCCATGGCCCGCTCGCTCGTCAGCGGCCGCTCCGTCATCTCGCGCAGCAGCAGATCCAGGCTGGCCACGACATGCTTGCCGTCCACGTCGCTCTCGCCCGCGAGCGTCTTGCCGCTCTTGCCGCCCGTCTTGCTGCCCGCCTTGCTGCCGCCCGTCGTTGTCTTGGCGGGGCTGGCGAGACCCGAAAGGGCCGGGATGGCGCACGCCTTGAGGAGCGCGAGCTCAAAGGCGGTGCGGGCCAGCAGCGGAAACTCGACATAGAGCGTCTGGCTGTGGATGTACGAGAGCGCCTCGGCGTCCTCGGCGGCCAGCGTCGGCATCTTGCGGCGCAGAGTCACGTCCCGGTTGACAAAGCGCAGCGTGATCTGGCCCACCATGTACATCAAGGCCGTCAGCAGGCCCAGCAGTGCCAGGCCCAGCAGCGGGTTCTTTTCGGCGCCCTTCTTGTCTGGGTTCTGGTGGTCGTCGTCGTCGTCGTCGTCGCCGTCGATGGGTCAGTGCACGTTCGTGGCTGGCTGGCTGGCTGGCTGCAGCAGACACCAAGACTCACATCGCCCAGCATCTGTCCAAGCAGCTCGCTCATGCCCATCTTTTGTGTGTGTGTGTGTGTGTGTGTGTGTGTGTGTGTGTGTGTGTGTGTGTGGTGGTGGTGGTTGTGGTTGCTCCTGTCGTCGAGCAGGGGCGGGGATCAGCGCAAGCTTTATGGGAAAGCGGATGGGGCTGTCTGCCCAGCGCCTTCGCCCGTCCATCGCCCGTCCATCGCCTGCGCATCGCACTGGCCCGCAGGCTGGCTCATTGCACACGAGTCACACGTGGCACGCCCGTCCATGCTGCGCCTGGCCATGTGGCCGCCGTGTGTGCACCGCATGGCACGGGTCGTGGCTCCTCCCCCCTTCATTTCGCTTATCTGGACCTGGCACAGAGCGGAGATACAGTTGGCGTGCAGTCCGCAATCCCATCCAGCGGGGACTGCAAGTGCCAGACGCCGCGAGTGCACAGCGGGTTGTATGGGATGTATTGGATGTATGGGATGTATTGGATGCACTCGACGACACAAGCGACACACAAGCGACGCTCAAAAGGCCGCAAACGAGTTGGGCCGCTCGGTGTGCAGCTCGCCGAGGCCGCCGTCGCCCTCGTACTTTTTGGGGCCAAGATCGTCGACGCGGTACCCGCTCATGCGGATATCCGAGTCGTACACTCTGAACGCCGGGCACATCGTCTCCCTGCCGTCGCCGCCATCCTTGCCCGTGCCCTTGCCCGTGCGGTACGTGGGCTTGGTGCGCGGCAGCATAAAGAACCGCACAAACAGACCCGCGAGCGTGAGGCATCCGGACAGCACGGCGTGGAGGCCAAACGGCGGGTCAGGGAATCCCATTGCAGCGCGCAGGTTGGGCGGCGACAGGGCGTAGATGGCAGTTTGGCCCATCCCGTGCAGAAACTTGGGGAACGGTCTCAGGAACTCGTCGATCGTCGCCTGGCCAATCTTGCGGTTGGACTCGCTGAACACCATCTTGCGTGCCTCAAACTCCTGCGAGTTATTGTGCGAGTGTTCATGGTCAGATCAGTGCTCTGTGGCAAGCGTTGCAAGTGTTGCAAGCGTGGCAAGCGTGTGCATCAGTCGCAGCCATCCACTCACCGTCATGTACTTTTCGACGGCCTCGAACGTCGGCGGGATGTCGGTGATGCCCATGCGCACAGCAATCGACCTCCAGTGGACGTAGTTTGCCTGTTGTCATGTCGTCGTCGTTGTTGTTGTGGCCGCACAGACATGCCGCACAGCGAGCGAAGCGGCATTCGGTGGCGTCAAAACGAGGCGTCAATCCCACGATCGAGTGAGTACGCAAGCACACGCAAGCACACGGCACACGCAAGCACACACATGCAAACACAACCACACACAACCACACACTCACCTGGACTTCGTTGGGGTGCATCTTGCGGTAGCCGTACTTGCGCACCCAGTGAACAGGCTCGACAATAAACACAGCAAGCACATACAGATAGTCCTCGTTGCTGATCTTGTACTTGGAGTGCAGGTGGTTCATCCGGCGGATGGCCGTCTGTGCACGCTCGCTGCTGAGCGGCCGCTCAGAGAACTCGCGCACGAGCAGCTCCGTGTCGACCAGCCGGCGCTCGCAGAAGCTGGTCATCTCGCCCGTCGCCAGCAGCAGCTTGGAGATGGACGGGATGCCGTACGTCTTGAAGAAGCCAAACTCGAGCGACTTGGTCTGCAGGAACGGGAACTCGAGATACGCCAGCGCAGCCACAACCTCGTCAGCCGCATTGAGGTTGTCGTCGGTTGGGAAGGGCATGGAGGCGGCCTTGTTGTATAGGCGGTAGCGCTGCGTGGCCACATACACCATGTACGCAATCAGCGCCACGGCCACGATGATGACGGCAAGAAGGCCAGTGTCCATGTTGGCTGCTGTTGGCGGTCGAGGTTCGAGGTCGATGACGACGGCGGCGTCGAGGGCTGCGTCTGCGTCGATGAAGGAAAGTAGAGCGCCTCGTTCAAAAAGCGTCACGTTGGCAAATTTTCCACGTTCGGCCGATTCGGGTGACGGACAATGTCGGCTTCATCGAGAGCACAGTCGGGCAGCTCACGAGGCCGAGTGCGAGGCCGAGACAACGACAGCCCGCAGGTCCGGCTGTCCAAGTCGCTCTCGTATCTGCTGCGCCATGGAGCAGCCAAGGAAGGCATTCCCATGCGGCCCGACGGCTTTGTTGCCCTTGCCGATGTTGTGCGTCCGGTCACCGTTGTTGTCGCAGTCGCAGTCGCCATGCAGACAGCCAGCCACATGAGCAGACATCAGAGGTGCTGACGGCAGATCTGCCAGCTTGCCCGGCCGCAGTTTGCTGGCGTCCAGCTGTGCGACATCCAG
>JAHLKH010000203.1:0-44205 GCA_025526915.1 Entophlyctis helioformis | reverse complement strand
CAATTGCGAGCAAGCGAGCGAGCGACAACGACAACACTGCGGAGCTTGTCGCGCTGGCTGTGGGCGGTCGGTGCGGGCCGGGTCACGACCGAGACGCGGACAAAAGGCAATGGTGGATGGGCAGGTCAGCACTCGCTTGCAGGCATTCAGAGTCTGGTTCAAGCTCGCAGCAGAGGCCGGCGGAACGGAGCAGCAACCTCCGCCGTTGGCTCGACCCACTTGGGCCGGCTGGCCGGCGGTCTGGCGTCTGGCGTCTGGCGTCTGGCGGCTGGCATCTGGCGTCTGGCGGCTGGAAGCTTGTTGGACCGCTGCGAGTGCGTGAGAGAGAGACCGGAGCAGCCAGAGCAGCGGCCGGGGCGAGGGCCAGGGCGAGGGCACGACGAGGGTGTCTGAGTTGGTGGCGCCTGTGCCGCCAGATATTCTTGCCGTTGTGGAACGCTTGGAAAGAGCGCTTTGGGTTGAACACGTTCACGGTCGTAAGGTTCTTGTTTGCGATACCATGTTTACATAACGACCGATATCTCTGCTCTTACTAAATGTGTACATCTAGGTGGAATGTCAATGTATTGTATGGATGGCCATGACAGGGAGATGACAGGGAGATGACAGGGAGATGACAGGGATAGAGATCAGATGGAAGGAGCCGATCTGACAAGTGTGGGCTGGCAGGCTCTACTTGCGAGCAACGGCGTACGAGAGAGGACCGGCGGCCGTGTTGCCAGGGAAAGCAGCAACAAAGGCGTCAAGGCTGCCGCCCTTGACAAGCGACGCAAGCTTGGTTCCGGCATCGGCAGGGAAGCCAGCAACCTTCTTGTAGCAAACAAGCTGGCCGAGGGAGCCAGAGCTGGAGAGCGAGTTGTGCTGGACATCGGCAGCGGTGTACGTCAGCTGGACAGCAGGCGAGGTCGTCTGACGGAAGAACGAGGCGCCGTTGTTGCCCGTGTTGATCTGGGATCCACAAGCACCAGCGTACGAGCTGGGGATGAGGATGGCCTGAGGGTACTGGAGCGAGTACGCGCCAATGGCGCCGGCCTTGGAGTCAACGGGATCCCAGGAAGCAAGACCCTTGATGGTGGCGTTGCCAGCCGAGAGCGAGCGAGCCCAGGCGAGCGCGGCACGACCGCCAGCAGAGTGACCACCGACCCAGAGGTTGGAGAGGTCAAGATCGACATTGTAGGTCGACTTCCACGAAGCGGCGTTGGAGCGGAGAGCCCAGTAGAGGTTGTTGAACGAGGGGCCGAACTTGGCGTCGTTCTTGAACGTGCCAGTGTCGTAGTTGAGGATGACGGTCACGACATCGTTCTTGGCGCTGGCCTCGGCAAAGTCCTTGTCTGGATGGGTGTTGGATGGACGTTGAATGGATGTCAGTGAGTTGGTGGTGGTGGTGGTGGTGCACAGCAACAGGAATTGGGCCACATGAAATTGATGAGACCGAGATACGCACAGTCGGTGGCTCCAAAGCTGGTGCCGACAGCAAAGACAAGGACGGGAGTCTTGCCGCCATTGCCGGGCTTGATGTAAGCCTGAGCGTTGGCGTTGCGGATGGCGACGGACGCGGGGGCGGGGGGAGTGGTCTGAGCGACGGAGAGGGCAGCGAGAGCCGAGACAATGAGCGACGAGAAGAGCATCTTGCGAGGTGGATCAGAAAGATGTCTGTGATGGGACTGGATGGGATGGGAGTTGATGTCGGTATTTATAGGCGGGGCGGATGGCCGTTCGGAAACCTCCGAAATGAGGGAATAGTACGTGGAAAGGCGCAATGGATTAGCAGGGGCGTGCACTCGGGGTCCCAATGTCATGAGCCCGGGGTCTCCCTGACCGGCCAAGGTCAGATGAGGCCAGGTGAGGCCAGATGATCCACACCCTGAACCTGGCCACAATGGTATTCTTGACGGATGGAAGTGCGAAAACGGGTCTCGCTGACAGATGAAGGCTATAGGTGTCAGCCAATTGCGAAAACGGGTCTCATTGCGGATGAGCCACATGTCGACTCGTGCTGCGATGGTTGTCATGGACGGGAGGGAATGACAGCCGTCTGCTGGACGATGGCTGATACTTCAGGTTGTGACTTTGCACAGCTGGGAGTGTGCTCTGCTCTGCCCCAACAGAACTACTGCCGCACCATCCACTCATCCATCCACCAATCCACCAATCCACCAATCCATCCATCCATCCATCCATCCATCTCTGTTCATTGCCACGCGACCCGTGTTCTCCCATTCCCGCGTGCACGACCCCGGCTCGTGACATTGGGACCCCGAGTGCACGCCCCTGCTAATCCATTGCGCCTTTCCACGTACTATTCCCTCATTTCGGAGGTTTCCGAACGGCCATCCGCCCCGCCTATAAATACCGACATCAACTCCCATCCCATCCAGTCCCATCACAGACATCTTTCTGATCCACCTCGCAAGATGCTCTTCTCGTCACTCATTGTCTCGGCTCTCGCTGCCCTCTCCGTCGCTCAGACCACTCCCCCGCCCCCGCGTCCGTCGCCATCCGCAACGCCAACGCTCAGGCTTACATCAAGCCCGGCAATGGCGGCAAGACTCCCGTCCTTGTCTTTGCTGTCGGCACCAGCTTTGGAGCCACCGACTGTGCGTATCTCGGTCTCATCAATTTCATGTGGCCCAATTCCTGTTGCTGTGCACCACCACCACCACCACCAACTCACTGACATCCATTCAACGTCCATCCAACACCCATCCAGACAAGGACTTTGCCGAGGCCAGCGCCAAGAACGATGTCGTGACCGTCATCCTCAACTACGACACTGGCACGTTCAAGAACGACGCCAAGTTCGGCCCCTCGTTCAACAACCTCTACTGGGCTCTCCGCTCCAACGCCGCTTCGTGGAAGTCGACCTACAATGTCGATCTTGACCTCTCCAACCTCTGGGTCGGTGGTCACTCTGCTGGCGGTCGTGCCGCGCTCGCCTGGGCTCGCTCGCTCTCGGCTGGCAACGCCACCATCAAGGGTCTTGCTTCCTGGGATCCCGTTGACTCCAAGGCCGGCGCCATTGGCGCGTACTCGCTCCAGTACCCCAGGCCATCCTCATCCCCAGCTCGTACGCTGGTGCTTGTGGATCCCAGATCAACACGGGCAACAACGGCGCCTCGTTCTTCCGTCAGACGACCTCGCCTGCTGTCCAGCTGACGTACACCGCTGCCGATGTCCAGCACAACTCGCTCTCCAGCTCTGGCTCCCTCGGCCAGCTTGTTTGCTACAAGAAGGTTGCTGGCTTCCCTGCCGATGCCGGAACCAAGCTTGCGTCGCTTGTCAAGGGCGGCAGCCTTGACGCCTTTGTTGCTGCTTTCCCTGGCAACACGGCCGCCGGTCCTCTCTCGTACGCCGTTGCTCGCAAGTAGAGCCTGCCAGCACACTGGCTAGATCGCCTCCTTCCATCTCCTTTCTGTCTCTCTGTCATCTCCCTGTCATCTCTCTGTCATGGCCATCCATACAATACATTGATACTCTACCTTGATGTACACACATCATTTGCACAGCGTTGCGCGACGCGTTCGAGCTGTTCGAGTTTACCAGTCTGCTAGGAGCCTGCTAGAAGCCTTCTGCGTTGGATTCGCTCAGCGGCCAGTTGCATCCACAAGAACGGATGTCTGTTCGTTGCACAAGATACAGGTGCGTTCGGTGAACGTGTGATTGGGATGGAGAGGATTGCAGCGGAGTTCGCCCTAGAGTGTTTGTGGACCCTCGCCGCATATGATGCAGCATGAGCCGTTGCCAAACGAGTGGGCTGGGTCGAGCAGGCTGGTATTGATGGCGCGGCGAGCCGTGTAGATGCCGCCCACACGTGCGAGCATCAGGAACCGTGCACCTTCCGAGCGTCGCGGGTCAAAGACCGGGTCTCGTATGATATTGGCTTCTTTGGCATTTGGAACGCAGTGCGGATGGCGCCGTGTCGCACTTGCTGGCTGACTTGAGCGTGACAGCCAGGCGTATGCCTTGAGGCGGGTCGCCATCGGGCAGACCGGGCGTGGCCATGTACCGGTTGTAGAGTTGGATCGAGCGGCGTGTCCAGTCCCAGAGGCATCCCCAAGGTGTGGTCACAGGGTCAGATCTGTGTGTGCATGCATCGATGGATGCATGGATGGACAGCGTGGCGTGCATGGGCAACTCTCAAGGACACCCCAAGCCAGCCAATCAGCGGCTGACTCTCGAGCTCAGGCTGGGCCAATCAAAGCCTTACCACCAAGAGCTTAGCAGCGACTTGGCACGACAACAAGAAGCCATGCCCGCAGCCCAGCCAACACCACAACCGCACACACAGCACACACAACACACACAGCACTGCCAGAGTGCACACGCAGGCGCAGCCCGCACCAGCGCATGGCGGCCCACGCCACAAGCCCTGCGACGTCTGCGCACCTGCGTCACCATCCTCGCACCCACGCTCGTTGTCCTCTCGCACGTCGCAACGTTCGCCACCATCCGCGGCCGGTCCATGTCGCCTGCACTCAACCCGTCGTCATCGTCCGCCGCAAGCGACACTGTGCTGGTCGACCGGTGGACTCCCCTGTGGTCCCCAGGGTCGCTGCAGCGGGGCGATATTGTCGTTGCCGTGCATCCGCGAGATCCAGACTTGGTGATCGTTAAGCGTGTGCGGGCATTGGCTGGCGACATGGTGCCTCTCCACAAGGCAGCAGCAGCATCATCACAGGTGACACAACATGCGGCAGAGAGAGTGCTGCCGCCTGTGTCGGTGCTGGGTGCAGCGGGTCGCAACCACGACGCTCTGCTCGCACAGATCGATGCGGTCGGTGGCCACAAAGCAATCAGCAATGAGGACGACGCCGAGTGGAAGACGGTACCGCAGGGTCACGTCTGGATCGAGGGCGACGAGCCGCACAGAGGCATAGACTCGCGCGTCTTTGGTCCAGTCCCCATTGGTCTGGTCATTGGACGTGTGCTGGGTGTCGTATGGCCGCCAGAACGGTTCGGATCACCGCTGTACCGTCGTGGCAACATGGAATAACACTCGGTCGATCCTAAGTTGGCAAGTATCTTCTAATCCAAGTGCTCGTTTAGCACGCCTCACCAGTCACGGCATTGGCTCGCTGAGCGTTGTTGGTTAATGGCGCGGTGAGCAGTTTAGATGCCGCCCACACGAGAGAGCGTCTTGGATCAAAGACCGGATCGCGGCTGATGCTAGCTGTCTTCTGCATCTGGAACGCAGTGTAGATGTGGATGGATGGATGGATGGATGGATGGATTGATGGATGGATGGACAGCGTGGCGTGCATCTATCAATGACACTCTCAAGCAAGCCAACGAGAGACCGGCCGCCAAGGGTAATGGCATGGAAGGGGGCCACTTTCATTGTGGCAACACACTCAAAAGTTGGAAGCAGCCTGCATATCACTACGGGAGAGCGTAGTGATGGCGATCGTCTGGTCAACAAGGTCTTGCGTCAAAGGCGAGCCGGCATCCTTGGCAAGAGCCAAAGCAAGGCGCACTGCATTTTTGATCTGGCGTCCGTTCATAACTTGCTCGCCAAGCCGCTGGTAGTCCAGCTCGCCCACCTCAATGGTGAGCCGCGAGATGAGGTTCTTCCACACCTGGATGCGTGCGTTGGGATCCAGATGCTCGTAGCGCAGAGCGACTGTCACGCGAGACTCAAAGGCCGGGTCGAACTCGCGGACACGGTTGGTGGTCAGGAATAGGATGCCTTGGTGGTACTCGAGGAGGCGCAGCATCACACACACCATGGCGTTACGCAGGATATCCGACGTGCTGCGCTTCTCCAAGAACACGTCTGCCTCGTCAATTAGTGTCAGGGCATTCCATCCGGCGCACAGATCGAGCACATCGCCAAGCTTGCGCTCCATCTCGTCAGGCGTCATGCCGAGCTCGCCCATGGTGACATAATACAGCGGACGCCGCATGACCTCGGCGATGGCCTCGGCAGTGAGGGTCTTTCCCACACCTGGCGGACCGTGAAGAAGGAAAACGCTACCGCCGCTCTTGCCGGCAATGATGTCCTCAAACTCTTCGCCGCCAAACGAAACCAGTGCGCGAATGAGCCGTTTGCGGTCGCTGGCAAGGACCAGTTGGTCGAAAGCGGCATCGTTGAAGACAATGTCAGAGACGCCGTCCACGAGGACGTGCCCCCAAGCCTTGGACGCGAAGCTGAATGCAACCAGTGCTGGCCAGGTGAACACCTGCAGCTGCGATGGAAGATCGGGCATGATGAACAGCGTCTCGGCAGATGCGCCGCTGGTCTTGCTTCGCTGGTCGTTGAGCCAGCGGCGGTAGCGACCTGAGAGCTGGATCATGGCATGAGTCGGCTCATCGAAACCCTGCGACGCATGGTGGCCAAGAAGACTGCCTCGGGCAGTGTCAATCATCAGACGGCCCGATGTGTTCAGACGCGACCCGCTAGGACCTGACATGGTGCCGGCGCCAGACTTTGCCGTGTTGTGCACAAAGAAACTTCCGCTGGAGTAGTGCAGGAAACGCGGGCCGCCGATGCCGTAGGTGCCGTACAGCTTGCCGCGCGACGAAAAGTGAGCCTCAAGATGCTTGGGCATGGGAGAGTATGTGAGCTCGGTTAGCGGCCGCGTGCGAACGCCTTGCCAGCCGCTCATGACCTCGTCAAAGCGAATGAGAGCAAAGTGCTCGCCCATGGCTGCAACAAACTCGAGCGTGAGGTGGAAGCTCTTTTCAAAGCCCATGAGCGTGCGCTTCTCGTCGTAGTAGCACTCGACGACCCGAAAGGCAGTCGAGGTGCCGCCCAGACTGGACGTGACGCCACAAACGGCCATGTCAGGCTGGTACAGCTCGGCAAGCGCCTCAAACACGACCTTGCCGCTGTCAATAACAGCCCGCGACGCCTCAATGTCTTCAGCGAAGGCCTCCTCGACGGCAACGATGAGCTCAGCGAGTCCGTGCACGAGTACGGGCTGGGTCGGGCTCGACACCTGGAAACCAAAGGCGCTGAACTGGTCAAGCGCGCGGCGACGGACGTATGTCGAAAAGTACCTGCCGCTGTCCGACTGGTCGGTTGGATCGTAGTGCACAGCGCCAGCATTGTACTTGTCGATGATGGCTTTGAGAGCCCTCAGCCGGCCGAGGATGTTGAAGACGAGCGGGGCCGGAACGGGTCTTGCCTGACCGATAGACAGATACTGCCGAACGATGACCCTGAGCGAGATGCAGTTGCTGTCAAGAGTCTTTGGGTCCGCAAACACAAACGACTGGTCGCCCTTGTCTCCTTCAATGACAAACGGCACGTAGGCGTCTTGCTCAGTGCCTGCTGGCTCCTTGCGGGCTTTGGTCGGAGGAGGTGGTGGCGGCGGGGGTGTCATGGAAGAGTGTGGTAATGAATCTGCTGGTTGCGACGAACGAGGGTAGTAAGATGAGATGCGATTGTGGGAAAACTGGCCGAACCTGTTCAGCATTATGAGAGAAAGCCGAAGATGGCTGTCGTGGAGGACGGCATCTTCAGCAGTGGCGATTCACGCGATTCAATCACTTGTGGCGCGGTTTCTCGGACGCTCGGAAATGCAGCCTTTGCAGCACATCGCAGCACATCGCGAGGATGGCGTTGGGCCACTGCCGCCAGAGCCACGCCAGAGCCACACCAGAGCCCGTGTGGCCCGCAGACCGGCGAGGGGCGTGTCTTGTCGGCGCACACTGCACCGACACTCGCTGCTTCGCGTCCCTGAAAGGCTCACTGCCGTCCATGTGAATGCGAAGCACGCAGGCGCAATGGCGGTGGCCAGAGTATCCATGTCGTCATCGTCGTGGCCAGATCCATCACTGCCCTCGTCCTCATAGGCGTCGTGCTCCTTGCAGCACTCCTCACCGGCTCGATCCCTCGCATCCTGGCGCATCTGCTTGCAAGCACTCGAGCAGCTGGCGTCGGAAAACAACCAGCCCATCTCGCACATCACGCCGACAATGCGCTTGAGCGGCTGCGAGCCATGGCCAACGAAGCTCTGGCAAAGCCGAGAGTCAGCGCGAGTCTTACGGCCAGAGCGGCCAAGGACGGCAAACACTGTCTTGCATCTCTGCTTTGAGGTGCCGCCCAGCTCGACCGTGTTCAGTGTGAGTGCCGCTGGTTGTCGAGCATTTCAAGCGAATGAAAGGTGCAACAAGCCCTTTGGGGAAGCAGCTTCGAAGATAGCAGCGGCCCAAGATCCTGCTTTCCTGTGCACAATCGGCGCACCGACATGGATGGATAGACGCTACATGCTCAAGCCTTGTGCTTGCTTGAAAGGACAACGCGTGCACGTCGTGAAGGTGTCGAGTACCGCCAGGTGCAATGGCGATCGACTCTGTGATCGTCTTGACAGGAGCTAAAGAGAGATGGGAGTGTGGAGAACGACGTCTTGTGCCTGGGCAGACTGTTTTCCAGTTGCGAGATTGTTGTCTGCTCTCACATTCGTATCGTGCTCGAGCCCTCTTACCAGTTCAACCTTGACCGAGGATGAACAACGACTGGCTGCTCATGTGCAATTTCCGTGAGTTCCGGTGAGAACGATTTGATCTCGACCAAAGCCTGCCCCCGGAATAACTTGCGCTAAAACTCGACAACATAAATGGCGGTTACTCAGGGACACTTTCTCGGCCTGGCGCTCTACGGCACTGCTCTTTGGGGAAGTGGCGCCTTTGCCATCTCGCTCATCCCAAAGACCATCTCCGACAAGCGCATCGGACTGCCGGTCATCTATGCCGCCATCATTCCAGCGAGTGCCGCAATGGTGGCAGTCATTCCCAAGCTCGTCCCTGGTGTTGGCGTTCTCAAAGGGACAGCCATCGCCGCCGCCGTCGCTGGTCTGCTGGATGGTTTTGCTCTGGCTTGGGCACCAAAGCTTTACGGACAAGGCGACCGGGGCAATATCGGCGCCTGGCTCCTTTGGACATACGGCTGGTGCTTTGCTTCAGCCGCGATGCTTGCTGAGTAGCGGATCAACGCGTGCGTCCTGGGGCAACGACTCTGACATTGCTCCGATTCAATGTGACCTCACGAGCCTGTTGTGCTGAATAAATAGCAAAACTTGGCTCAATTCTTCTGTCTTGCTACCACTTGACGCTGGTGTTCGCTGACTTTCTGTCTGTCTCACCCTGCCCGATCTCTCACCCGGGCCACATCGCACTCAGTGCCCCGTCGGCCCACGACTCCTTGCGGTCCCAATCCTAACGGCTTCTCATTGACTGTTGGCATGATTCTGCAAATTGGTGTAGTTTCTTGTCGACGGATACGAGAACGGTTTGGCAGATGAGCAGATGGTGCAACTGAGATCATTGATTCAGACAAGATATCGAATCTGTTTTCCCCAGTGTCGATGGAGGTGATGCATGTGTGTGTTGAGCATCCTTTAAAGCATGCACTCTCGATGCAATATCCGACAATAGACACTCACAGACAGCACTGATGGTTATGGATGGACTCGATTTGCTTGCCAACACGTCTCCGCATTGAAATCATCAGCTGCAATCGATTGCAGACAACGCAAAATCGACGAAAACAACAACTACGATGTCCTTTCCCCACCACTTGTCTGTAATAACGGAGAACACAAAGTGCATGGATATGGACGCTGTAGAGCCAGCAAGTGAGTATTGAAGCTGATCGTGTATCTTGTGACGAGCAGGCATTTTGGTTGTTTCATTGACAGGCATATGGATTGGCTTCATACTGACAGCATCTCCATTAAACACCAAACAGAAGAGATACAGTCGAAAGAGCAAGCCATGCATTCAACACGTACAGGAACTAACAAAGGCTGATAAGCAAGCTGCACACAGCAGCTCGGCATTTGCAGCAGAATTCGGATGCCAGTTTGGTGAAAATTAAGGTCTACAGCCACACCAACAGATTATGCCCGTTAATGCACAGCAGCCTCCTAAAGCCAACAAGGACTTGCAACAGATGGTCAGCAGCACGATGTTTGTCATGCCAAACATCTCACAGGGCGAGTATTTTGTGTGCAACTTTGTGTATAACCGATACCATCAAGCCAAAGTCATTTGCGGAGAACGCCGTTGCAGCAGCCACAACAACAAAAACACCCTCAAATGCAACTCGATCAGATGCGTCAAACACATCCACAGCTCAGCAGACATTGGTGGATGCTCTCCAATCGGGTTGTATGCAAGGTCGTTGAGCACGATGAAAAGGCAGTTGGATCATTTGTGGCTATCAAAACGCTGGGATACATTCGTGATCCCTTGTGCACAGACTTGCACATATTGCTCGACATTCCTCAGGCAATCAGATGACTTGGCAGCACTTCACCCAACACAGGCAAGCAATTGATTGATGTACAACTGAGCTTGACGTCAACAACAAAACGGCATGCACAGATGCGCCACAAGCGGATAGAATGTTTGAAGTGCAAACTAACTTGGTTCCATTCAGCTGTATCAACACGACTCTATACTGCTTCTGCAAGGTCATTTCCAAGCTTGAGACTACACGGCCACACTGCAAGTAACGGGTTCCTTACAGCCGCATGGCATGCGGTAGGCTGCTGAGGTTGGTTTTTTATGCTCAGTGCAACTGCAATACATAGCTGCCCAAGTGTAGCAATATCATGTGTTGGTTGTTTGGCGTCTCAATTGCGGCATCAGCTGTTCTTGACCACGCCTTGAACAAGAGGCTGCATGTTGGTTGTAAGCAATCAAGGGGCACATCCAAACCAGCAAAACTTGAACAAGTCAGGCAGATTGCACGGCCCAGGCGGCTGCAGACAGTTCAGAAGCCATGGATGACAGCCAAGCAAATCAAGCCCTGTTTGGCGATGATGCTGTTCAACACATCAGCACAAAAAGGTAGAAGAAAGCGTCATGATGACAATATAGCAAGAATGAAAATGCTCTCAAGTAAGTGTTCATGTGTGCATAGATTGCTGGAATCCTGCAGAGCAATCTCTCACTCTTGAAGAGCATCAATAGGTGAGCAAGAGGGTTGCATTGTGATGAATGGGTGACAATTGCCTGACTCTAACATTTGTACGCAAACGGCTGCACATGCACCATTGAGGCCACACAGACGAGCGTGGTAATACGCCACTACTGATCAACACATTTCAAGAGAAATCTGGTGTGACTGGGACTCCAAAACCGCCATTGCCGCAGTACCGCGACAAGGCTCTTTGTTGATCTGTACATGGATCTGGGGTTAGTAGCAAGTCTGTATGGCAATGCCAATGTGTGGCTATTGATTGAATGCACAGTGAATGGGGGTTGCATTTGTGAATTGGATGCCAAACGTGATGCCAAACGTGATGCCAAACGTGATGCCAAACGTGATGCCAACGGGTGTGAGACCTGCGTGTTCAAGCAAAACGCTTGATGTATTCTGGCTGCGACAGATGCGGCATACCGCCGTTTAATTGTCGAAATTGCAGACCTGTTTGATTCCATCCAACTCATCAACAGCGTCAAAGCATCTTTACGATCCAACAACCTCCAAAATCGCCGTGATGACATCCACGGCTATGAGAGGATCGATTGTGTCAAGTGAATCAATGATGGGCATGGCTGCAGCCTCTTTCCGTTATCCACAAGCAGTGGGTCAACAGAAATCCGCCGATGCCAGAGGTCAGTAAGCAATTGCCCACGCTTAGAAAACAGCCGGCATTGCACCGACGTCCGCGAAAGCCGACTCTCCAGACCTGTGTCAAACACTTCAGCAACACTAATAAAACTCGGATGCACTGCCACCAGTGTTGCTCTCTGCTGTGTCACTTGCAGCACTCACATTCATGCCATTCAGGAGTGATCGCGGGAAAAGTCCGCAATCAAACCGTGGGCGACACCAATCCTATCAGATTGCACAGGAGGTCATCAATGGGATGAGCCGTCCAATGCTTCTAGCAGCCCCCAGAGCAACAAGGAATGGAGTCCGCACTACATATCCTTGGAGACTACTGGCTGACATGCATTGGCAACATTCACTGACCTTGAGAAGTAAAGGCTCAGACCGCGAATTGCCACAATTAGTTGACTTGGGACTTGACCAGTTTATGGTCGCGCAGGTAAATGATGGTACGCTTCACCCGGTGTCGAACTCCATGGTCTTGTTTGACAAACGCGCCATGCCATTCATGCGGTATCGTTATTATGTTACCGTGGAAGGCACACGATCAAGAGAGAAACCACTCGAATGCATCAAGCGCGATACAATGGTTTGTCACAATGCTGTCAATGCAAAGGTCTGGGAACAGAAGAGCAACCTGCCCATGAACAGTACAAGCATTCTTCAAGATGCAATTGGCGGCATTGCCCAAACCATCAACACAATGTATACTCTGGTAGGCTTCTAGAAGGGATACTACGAGCATTGCAAGTCGCCTTTCCAAATGAAACCCGCATGCATCATAGACAACCTGGTTACTGAGATAACTATTTTCAAAGGACAGATGCATTTTGCTTGTTGAAGACTGGAATGAGCACGGATTCAAGAAGCGTCCCAGTCAACCTGCTCAAGTCACGCATCCCGCCCTGAGCTTCTCAGCAACAGAAGAGGATAGGAGCATGGAACTTGGAAAGTGCTGCACAACCATCATTCAGCCATGTATTGGTGCACAGCCTTGCTGATCCACTAATGATCAACAAGCGCGCTAGTTTCTTTTGGATGTCATGTCGTGTATCAACAACCGCTATGTGCTCGTCCTGCCTCCCCAAGACGTCTGCCGCCGTGTGGATAACGAAACCGATATTTGCGTTCTGTAGATGGCACTACTGCTAATGTCAAGGAATGCGTCTGGTCGTCTTTGAAATGCCGCTGGTCGGACCACAAGGGATATGCCACCTGCACAAAAGAATGTATCCCCTCCTCATCACTTCACTGCATGTCATTCTACGTGGTTTATGGAGACAGCTACCGAGATGAAACCCATTTGGGTGCGCATGACAATCCAGGTTTGTCACCACCACCATCCATCCATTTTATCCCCTAGCTAAAGGTCTGCCTCCTATTCAAGTCTTTGTACCTGTACTGCGTCAATGTTGGCAAGTTGCATTCTGTGTAGTCCCTGCACACTCGTCTGTCTGTTTTTCTGCTGCAGATCTTCCGCATTAGTATCGAGTGTACGGAAGACACCCGGCCAGCCGAAATCCGTGGCAATGACGTCGTTCCTTTCAAATACACGTCCTCCATCGCGAGGCTTACAATAATGATTTTGACGCTCTCTGTTAGTGGAGGTAACTCGCTGGAGTCAAGGCTATGCATTACTACATGAGGTCACGTCTGTCAGTTTACGCCATCCGAGAAATACAACTCAATGTTAACGGTCTGAAATGGCATTTTACGCGAATCAACCATTAATTCTACACTTTGCGAACAGCCAGCCAAGAGTGTTTTGAGCAGTTGTTGAACAGTAGAAATTTCTCATCGACTCTAGTCGCCGTCTGCGTAGCTGTCGGACGTGCGGCTGAAAACGACACGGCCATGGCCGCCGCTGTGTAAACCAGTGTTGGCAGCGCTGAGTCTCTTCAGTGGACGTTCTGATGTCCGCCCGCCATGGATATGCGACTCAATGAGCGAGTCGCGCATGAGGTTCGAGAACACGTCCGTGAGAAGCAGGCGGAACGAGAAGAAGGTGGTGTACCACGACCAGAATGGATCGTTTCCAGTCGCAAAGACGCCGATCATGAGACCCGAGAGCACAATCATGGACACCAGGCACACGATGGAAAAGTGGAAGAAGCGCGGCTTGACTAGCTGTGTCTGGATGGTCGACGTGCGCAGAGACTGGTTGATGACCCAGAGCCGACCGAGCAGGAGAATGTCAAGGATGGACGAGAACAGATCGGTTGCCGTGTAGATGCTCGCGCCGTCGTTGTACTGCGCCGAGTTGGTCGCGACGGGGCCGTTTGGCGCGGAAACGTAGAGGACGTATCCGAACGAGGCAAGGCTGATGAGCTGCATGGAGATGGTGAGGTACTTGAGGAACCCGACTTTGGGCCAGACGGCGAGCGTGCGGTAGTACGTGAACCACAGAACGAGGCAGCGGGTGGCATAGTCGGCCAGCCACGAGACTGGGCCGCACACGTAGAGGCCGATAGGTGCGTTGTTGGAGTATATCTTGAGGCCAAAGAGCAGCGACGACAGAAACCACACAAACGAGGCAGCGAGCGGCAACTTGCTGATAAACGTAGAGACGTAGAGGTGGCGCGACGACAGCGCGATGGTCACGCAGCAGATAAAAGCGACCGTTGTGGCGTGCGAGTTGGCTTCGAGAAACCCTCGGCGGAACTCCATCCATTCGGCATACGCATCGGTCGCGTTGCTGGCCGCCATGCTGCTTGTTGGTGAATATGGTGAGGAGTGGAGTATGCTGGCGCGGCCACATATCCGGGCTTCTTTCGCGTGACGTCACACCTTTGCCTCAAAGCCAAATGCCCCCACCAACAACAATGTCACCCAGAAGGGCTGGAGTCCCTTGCTGGGCATCTTTGCGACAAGGAGAAGCGTGCGAGCACTGTCGACACTCACTGACGACCAGATGATCGCACTGGTACATCTGCTCTATGGACAGCGGCCGCTCTACTTGACGCACTCTCCATCGTGGCATCAAGTCACGTGTCACAACACGTGATGTGCCAGCCATTTAGTCTCACACTTCCATCCGCCCGATCGACCAAACGGCCCGCAGTCTGGTACGTGCCGTGCTCTCAGATGTGCGCCGTCCACCGGCCGTCCATGCAGACTGCTGACTCTCGGGCCATGGCATGGCACGCTGACCAGACAAAGCCAGGCTGTACCATGAACAACACAAACAGCAGCGGCAGAGGCTTTGCCAGCAACAACCTCTTGGCCAATGCACTCAATGCCGTGCAGTCGTCTGTCGCACCTCCGGCCTTTGGCTCGACGTCGTCCACGCCGTTTGGTGCAAACGACACCTCCAGGATCAGCGTCACCGACAGGCTCGGCCCGTCCACCAGCCGGAACGGGTCTGGCGTGAACAGCAGCTCCAATGATGGATACGGCGGCCGAGGTGGACCCGGCAGAACGTCCAACTCGGGCCGCAGCGACGGTTGGAGCACTGGAGGAGACTCGCCACGGCGTGGCCCAAATGGCGGTGGTTTCGGACGTGGCGGACGCACTTCTGGAGGATATCGGGGTGGCCGAGGGGGCCGCGACACTCCACCGCTGCGGTCATCGTCCACAGCAGCGTCGTCCGGATCAGGACGCCCATACGTCACCTTTGCAGAAGACCGGGACGGCGATCAAGCCATGGGCAGTGACCAGCCAGAGCCAGGCCGCTCAAGATCGTATGTTTGCATTCGTTGCCGATGGACGCAATGCATCGCTTGCCGAGCTGACGCTTGCATGGGGATGCCTTCTTTTTGGCAATGCGGACGGATTGGTGAACGGACAGTGCTCCATACAGCCGCCGCGGAGGCAGATCCGACGGGCCGTCTCTGTCGAGGACAGGTGCACCGTTACGGTCGAGCGTGTCGGTGAGTTGTGTTGTCAAACTCCTGGTCTGGCTGCGTTCGCAAGTTGTCTCACGATCCATACGCATGCCGTTGTAGATTGATGGGGTCGCCTCAAACGTAGCCATCGAAGATGTCGCCACGTTCCTCACCAAGAAGGCTGATCGGACCGCGAGGGTTGTCAGAGTAAGCGCCGCCTTTTGCGCATTCCATCCTCTTGCCTACTTCAACTCTGCTGACGTGCGAGTATCTTGCACCAGGGGCAATGGGCCAATGGAAAGATCGTCCTGCTTCTGGAAACACCAGAGCAAGCAACCACCATCAAGAGACTGGATGGGATTTCCTTTGCTGGCGCAAACCTGACCATTCGCTACGACTCGTCCAGCGTGTCGCAGCCGAGACCATCTTCATCGGCCAGATCTGCAACGAGACCAGGCGCGTCTCCGTCGCTTGCCAGGTCCCAAGGATCGGCAGTCATTGAGCAGCTCACCTTGCTTGTCCGATCACGGTACAGCCAAGAAGCCAAGCGTCTCGACTTTGACCGAGTCCATGACGATCCCATTGTGATGACCGAGCGCCTCAAGGTGTTTGACCACCATGACCCGTCTTCCAAGCTTGGGCCTGTACTATGCAAAATCATTGGCGAGCAGTGCCCTGGTGTACGTATGCTCATCTCGACTCTTGGCCATGCCATGCCATGCCATGCCTGATTCACATGCTGATTCGTACGAGACCTTTGATAACCAAACAATCTGTTTGTCAGCTCGAGACCTTGTCATTGTCCGGCAACCGTCTGCGGACCCTTGCACACTTTTCATCGCTCCACCAACGGCTTCCGTCGCTTGTCAACTTGTCGCTTCAAGACAACCAGCTTGTGTCCTTTCGCGATCTCGAGCCATTCAGCGGCAAAGAGTTCAAGAACCTTCGCGAGTTGCTTCTGATTGGCAACCCTGTGCGCGAGCGCGAGCTGATAAAGGCTGGCGGCAACATCAACTACACAAGGTATTAGTGCCTCGAAATGCGTGCCAGACATCGCTTGGATCATGGTGAATGGATTGCTGACTCGAGTCACCGAATGTGATTGGCCAGCGATGTCAAGAAGCTGTTTCCGACCATCCAGCTCCTGGACATGGAGCCGGTACTGGAAGAGATCCAGTTTGGCGTGCAGGCGACGGCTCGGTTTCCGCTTGACGTCAAGCCAGGATTCATTGACTCGGACGCCACACGCGCCATTGCAGATCAGTTTGTGCAGGCGTAAGCCATGAGCCATGCGTGGGCTGCCAAGCCTTTTTCGGTGCTAGGCTCCTTGCCCAAATCCAACTCACACTGTCGGCTGATTATGCCATATCTAGGTTCTTTACCCTCTTTGACACGAACCGGGCGGGCCTGATTGATTTCTATGCAGACGAAGCCACGTTTTCACTGTCGGTCAACTCGATCCGGGTGTCCAACGGCAGTGGTGCATTTTATGCCAATTCCGGCCGCTCTGATCGTTCGTTTGATTCCTGGTGGTCGTTCAACCGGAATCTGAGCAAACTCAAAGTGCCTGGCAAGTTGCACTGACGACGACTCCACGACTCTCGCGCTCGCAACTAACCCGTTGTCTTGTCTGTGGCATGGCACATCATTTGGCGGTTTCCAGACAAGCGAGTGTCCATGGCCTTCCAGGGCGGCCCTGAGATTGTCAGGGTGTTTGGAAAGATCCCCTCCACCGAGCACCCGCTCAAGGATCCACCAGAGAAGAGACGGTTCCTTATCGAGGCATTCCAACGCGGCGCTGCTCCATCTGCGTTTCTCTTCATCTCGGCTCATGGCGAATTCAAAGAAGGTACCATGTCGTATTGAACGCAACCATGTCCGTTTCCGTTCTAACCCTGCACGCCCCCGCAGTCGAAGTGTCCTGCCGACGCAGCTTTGATCGCACATTTGTCATCATTCCTGCGCCTCCAGGCTCTCGGTCCGCGATGGCCAATCTGCCATTCACCATCATCAACGACGCATGGGTCGTGCGGCACTACACCAATAACTACGCGTGGTACCACACCGGAGACGCTCCGCCCAATGCCACGTCCGAGTCGGTGCACATTCCAGCAGCAGCGCTCCCCCCACCAGCCGGACAACAGCCGCCAGCTGTCCAGGTCTCGCCGTGGCCGCAACTTCCCGACCCTGCCACTTTGCAGCAGCTCAAAGCTCAGCACAACCTGTCTGATCAGCAACACCACCTTGTTGTCGAGTTTTCAAAGGCGACAGGGCTCAACTTCCAGTTCAGTCTGCAGTGTCTACAGGAAACTGCTTGGATCCAGGATCGTGCCATGCAGGCGTTTGTTAATGCCAAGGTACTGAGCCGATGGCTTCGCCACCTCATTTACATACATGATACTTTGCTAACGCTTTCAATCTCTGCAGCCCAGCATCCCTCCTCAGGCGTATCGGCTTTAGTTATTTGCGAATGAATCACTTACTTTCTTTTGTGATGGCGGGTTCTGATGTTGGTCGCGGCGCGCAGCCTCTCCATCTGGCCGAACATGGGCCAGCGGGGCCAAGCGTGCCGCTCGTCGTTGTTGGACACGCGGACCGAGACAGGCACCGTGTCGCCACCGACCATGACGAGTCTGCATTCTCCAGCCTTGACAATTCTGGCGCATCGACTCCTGTCCTTGTGCGATCGTCACACGGATCGGTCAGTTCGCTGCTGGGCCGAATGGACGCGGCATTTGGGAGCACGAGCACGTTTCGGCCCTCGCCGCTTCACACAGAATCTGGACCGCCACACGACCACGGAGAGAGAGTGGGCATGCTCGAGCCATGCGAGGGGCTTGGTCAGTCGCTCAGCCCATCTCGTCCCACAGCGATCCATCTCACGGGCACGCCACGGCCAGCACTGCCATGAGAGATGTGCGAGCCTCTTTGGCATACAGCATTCCCAACGAAGTGCTCCTGATCATCATGAGCCACGTTGCCAATCGACGACAGCGCCACTGGAAATACTCACACATCCGCTCTTGCACACTCGTGGATCGGAGGTTTGTGTCCTCCCTGCTTGCCCCATTGTGTGTCTACTGCAAACTCAACACAGACTATTGGCAGATGGAACATGTGCGCATCGTCGTTCCTGTGGAGCCAAGTCGACATTGAGCGCGACGAGTCGTTAAAGTGTCTTGTGCGCACCCTTGCCAGTCCATTGCAGACATTGCGCTTCTTCTACGGCCGGTTTGTGAAGCGCCTGAGCCTGTTCAACGTATCGGTTCTTGCCAAGGATTGGAGCATGATTCTCAACAGCTGCGCGAATCTCGAGAGCTTGTCTCTGGAAAAGTTCTTTATTGGCCGCTCAGCCAACGGCCCGCGCCTGTTTCTGCCCGACTTGGACGATCACAGTGCCTCTGACGAAGACAGCGACACGGACTCTGCAACGAATCCGCCGGCCAGTGCCCCCGAGCTTGTGCGGTTCCGCGAGCTTGCCGTCGCAGACTCTCCCTCTCTCAAGCTCAAGCCCATAATGCGGCTGCTCCAGCGGTCACCGCGCACAAAGAGGCTCTCAATTTCTGGATGCAACTTCAACGAAGAAGACATGTGCTCACTTGTTGTTCTTTGTCCGCATCTGGTCGACGTTTCGCTTGGCTCTCACATGACAAACGGCCAGATGCTCAGCGGATCGGCTGGCGGCGACGCTTTTGCCGCAGCGCTGGCAACAACGTGTCCAGACTTGCGCGCGGCTGACCTCACCGGCATTGTCTCCATGACCGACGAAGGATTTGTGCACATTCTTGAGAAGCGCGGCGCACGGCTTGAGAAACTGCAGATCCGACGCGCCATGCAGATATCCATCGAGGCCCTGGCACAGATTGCACACTATTGTTCTGCCGGGCATCTTCGCAAGCTCACGCTAGCCAACATCCCTCATCTATCCGAAGACCTGCTCATGGGCATTCTGCAGTCGCCTCTTGGCGCATCACTTGAATCCCTCCAGCTCGAGGCGCTTCCCATCTCGGACGAAACGCTTGCTGCTGTTGGGCAGCTGTGTGTGCGACTCAAGGTTCTTCGCCTGTACGATCTCTGTCAGGTCACTGACCTGCACGCAATCATTGGTGGGGGATCGAGCGTCTTGCCCAAGCTTCGGCAGCTTGTGCTTCACGACATGCTTGCTGTCAGCGAGCACACCAATCTCGAGTGTGGACACAACGAAGCAAGCCCTGGCTCTCGGCTTCAGCGCAGACATCCTCGTCGTCGGTCAATTCAGACTCTCCTGCGGTTGGCGAGCGGCTCATTTACGACATTTCAGAGATGGAAAAGAGCCCTGTGGTTGAGACACCAGACATGACGACGCCACAGTCTGCAATGCCCGCACCCCATCTGCCACCCAATTCAGTGCCTCTTGTCAGCCGCGACGGATCGCATCCAGACCCTGCCGCATCACCGCGTCGTTTCCAACAGCCAGCATACAGACCGCTGTTGTTTCGCTGTTCCATTTCCAGTCCAGCACTGGAGCGCCTGCAGGTCATTGCATGTCCAGCCATCACAGAGGAGACACTCAACAAGCTTCTGCATCATTGGACACACGTCCGGCGGTTCATCTATGTTGGCGCCGGCGTGTCACGATCGTTCCGCAGGCAGCTCGCCAAGACCATGCCGAGATGCAACAGCAGCGTTTATGCATTGACGCCTACAACGCCTGGCGAGGAATGATTGGCTGCTGGCGACGATGGCGACATTCCCTTGCTTGCATATCATACCTGTACCCAAGAGTCGGCAGCCTGCACGGACGGCCGGTGGACGGCTGAAAGGATCCTTGCTTCAATAAATCGACTTTGGACATGACTGGATGGCAGGCTGATCAGCCATTGCACGCTGCTGGATGGCAGAATGCGATGTCGCGATGCCGTTGAGGTGCTCTGGCGTGGCTTCGTTGCTGCCTTCTGGTGAATGTGTCAAGTTGAGCGGCAAGTGCAGCAGAGCCCGGATCTGATGTGCTCGCATCACGCAGTGTCTGAACCTCAAGAGGGCTCTCAAGATCGACCAATCACAGCAATTCCTCCAGGGATGACGACATTCCGAATGACACTGTCAGCCTTCCCCAGACGGCGACCATGCGCTTCTACCAGCAATCGCAGCACGGAGACGCACCTGCGGATGGTGGCGGTAAGTGGCCATGCTTACATGTCCAGCCGCGAACGAAAGTCGCCATCTGAATCATGCAGAGCAGCGAGCCGATTCTCAAGGACTGACACTGCCGCATGCGCATGCAATGGCTTGTCTTTCAATCGATGCATATGCATGTCTCGTGCTCTTTCGGCTGCTGGACCGACAGGCGCGACCAGCAAAGGGTATTCCATCGCCAGCAACCAAGGTAGGCAGTGCCATTCCATCTGATCTCCAAAGATCGCACGGGGCAGCTACTGCGTCGGCTTCCCTCACTAACCTGAGATGCATACGCTGCTCGCCATCGCTCAACCGACCCGTCACGCTTTGCGCGCATCTATCCGTCTGAAGCAATGGGCCGAGGCGTGTCGACAGACGCGTTGCTCTTGTCCAAACGCCTAACGTCGGATACAAGTCCTCCGGCAGCCAATGGTCAGCAGCATTGAGAGTGCATCGCAATGCACGTGCATGCGAGACGCTGTCCTCGCAACAGAGAACTGACTCGATCCTGATATCCAACCGACGCTTTAAGCAGACTCGACTTCGACCAGCTGGCGAGTTCCATATAAGCCACTGGTCTACTTTGTGATTGCTTTCAGCATCGCGTGCTCGGCAATCGCATTGATTCTGCTTCACCGCTACAAGAAGGAACGTGTCTTCCGTGCTGCCAGTCGAACATTTATGAACATCATTATTGGCGGCTCATTCAGCATCTGGGCAAGCCTTATCCTGGTCACGGCGTTTCCCGTTCCCTCTGCGATGACTTGCTATGCCATTTACATTACTCGCTATGCTGGGTATGTGCTCACGCTGCACGGCTCCACCACGAAACTGCCACGTGAATGGCATGCAGCCATGATGGGCATGATCAAATGCTGACCAGCATCCGACTCGTACGCGCGCGGTCCCATGAATCAAGGTTTGCGACCGTGTTTGGAGCATTGACAGTCAAGACTTGGCGGGTGGTCCAGTTCAGCAAGGTCAACATCAGCATGCTATCCCGAATGAGCGATCACAATCTCCTTCGCGGGCTGTTCTACTTTATTGCGCTGTGGTTCGTTGCCGTCATGGTCCCGCTTGTTCTGCCCAATGCACATACTCGCCCGCTCGTTGTCTTCAAGACAGACGTCGAGACTCTGGAGACGTTTCCGTTTTGCGACGTGGGGTCTCTGGAGACCTACTGGGGTACGCTTGAAGCCATTTCACTGTTGGCTGGCCTCTTTGTTACGATCCAGTGCCGCAACATTCCAACGTCGTACAACGAAGGATTCTGGATGTACGTTGCGCCATCGTGTTTCCGTTTGGCAGCATGCTTGACGGCACTGGCTCGACGCTCACAATACTGCCTGATTGCACGGCATATGCTCTCCATCCTGCAGGTCGTCGGCAACGTACAACTGGGCCATGTCATGGATCTCTTCTCGCATTGGCAGGATGCTTATCGACTCGACCCAATCGCCATCGCTGCGGCTCTTCCTGCTCGTCGGCGAATGGGTCGGCAGTGTTCTTCCTGCCATTCTGATGCTGTTTGTACCCAAGGTGGTCATGGTATTCAGGGTGCGTATCTGCAAGACACCAACGCCTGGCGGATAGAGTGTGTACTGAGTAACAGCTGCTGTGCCTTGATCCATCATCCAGGGCGAGCCGGCCAAGGGCCAGCTCCCGCGCAACGACCCACGCAATAATAGCTCTTCGAGCAGCAAGCCTCGCAGTTCAGGCAAGATGTCTGTTTCGTTCAAGCCTACCATGTCCCAGCCCCAGCCCCAGCCCCAGCTCAGCGGACACGCCACCGATGCATCCTCCATTGCACTGCCAGCGGCCAGCATGCAGCGCGACCTTGCACCGATCCGTGTTGGCTTTGGATCGTCGGGACGACCTGCACAAACTGTCCGCTCGTTGCCAGCTGCAAAGACCGCGGCAGACACTGGCGACGAGCAAGCGTAATGTGTGTTGTTGGTTTCATATACACCAGTATTCGTTCAAATGAACAGGCAACGTCCCCTTGTGCCCTCTCGGCGTCGTAGGCCATCGGCTTGCACGACAGCCGCCAACCGCCGGCCTGGCCTATATAAGCAACGTGCCAGTTGCGATGCAACCCGCACACATCGACTCGCCCTTGGCGTCATCGGCCCACAGGGTGTGCGATAATCGTCGCACCCTGTGGCGCCCTCCAAGCACGCGCGCGCCACAGCGTAGCGGCACGCGTTTTCAGGTGGCACCATCGTCATTAGTGGCACCCACGCCACCTGAAACAGTCTGCTTCAGGTGGCACCCAGGTGTACTTAACCAGCGCCGGCCCCGCCCCTCTCTCTGCCCACAAACGAACCGCTCGCTCTCTGTATACACTCTGTACCTTTCTGTCCCATTACACCACCCTACGAACAAGCCCGTCGCCGTCCCAACAACAACAACACCAACACAATGCTCGCCAACATCTTTACTGTTCTTCTCGTTGCCGCCTCGTACGCTACCGCTGATGTCTCGGTCGAGTCTGGCGCCATCAACGAGGGTGCATACAACAACCGCTTCCAGAGCCTCCCTGCCATCCCCAAGTTCGAGCGCCGCGACCACCCTTCGCTCAGCACTGATGTGGCGTACATGAAGAGCGACGACAGCCTCGAGAACTGGGACTGCGAGGAAGTCATCGAGTTCCCTGCCGACCAGTGGGACTGCGAGGTCACGGACATGTCCATGATTGACCTCAACGAGTTCGAGTGCTGGGAGGAGACCGACTTCTCCAAGTTCGACTGCGAGGAGGCTGAGGGCGTGTTCGAGTGCGACGAGGACGACGAGCCCATGACGCCTGGCGTTCCCTCCCTTCCTGGCGGTTCGTCCACAAACGACCAGAACAAGCCCAAGGATGCGCCGTCGTCTGACAAGCCCGCCGACACCGGCTCCTCGTCGACGACCGAAACTTCTCCTGCTGCCTCGCCCTCGTCCACCGACGGCGGCATCACGTCCGCCAGCATTGCCGGCTTGCCCCGCAACTCGTTCCAGATTGCCGCCACTGCTCTCATGGTCACTGCTGGTCTCCTTCTCTTCTAATCCAATGAACGTTCACTTTCCATCCGTTCATGAATGCGTTTCGGTTTTAGCATGACACGCCTGCTTGGTCTCTGTTCACTTTGTTCAAGATGCGCTAGAATCGCAGGCGAAGCCAACAACCTTTCTTCAATACATTGCGTCCATCATCGTTCAACGATTCAACATAACGTTCATTTACTGCTTCAGAATGCCTCGTCCAGCAATGTTGGTGCAAGCCAAGAGAAGAACAAGAACAAAAGGCTGACTAGTTTGTCAGGGCAAGGCCAACACGGCTGTTGGTCACATCGAAAATGGAATAGTCTGGACATGCAGAGCATGGCTTAGTCGGGCATCAACGCCAGGCGATCGTTCAACCATGCTTACACTTTTTGAGGAACGCATCGCCAAAGATCCAGATGCCACCAAGATCGAGACCCACAAAGGCAGAGACGCAGTATCCAAAGCCAAACGGAAGCGTGTACTCGGAGTTGGTGAGCGTGAACGGCATGCCGTTGAACGTGAACGTGATGTCTGGAAGACCCGTGCAGGACACCAGCTTGAGTCCGTTGGAGAAGCTGATGGCGCCGAGGATAGAGTGGATATTGTTGGCGTCGGTTGTTGGGATGGCGATCAGACTGGTGCCAGTGTCAAAAACGGCGCGCGAGTTCGAGCCAAGTGTGGTGTTGCCAACCGTTGCCGAGCCAAGAACAACCTCCCAGAACCCTCGACGCGACAGCGGGAGCCACGTAATCGGTCCAAGAATGCGCGACGCATCAACGCCGCCAAGGGTCAGCGTCGAGCCAGCGGCACCGCCCTTGGTCAGATAGAAGCCAAAGATGCCAAAGGGGATGAGCTGTTGTGCAATCATGCGCTCGACTGGTGTCGGAACGTTGCCGATGGAGATCTCGCGGAAGCCGAGACCAAAGATGCCGTCAAACCGGGTGTTCAGGAACGTGTTTCCTGGCTGCGTGATCGACTCGCCGAAAATCTGGCCTGGCAGCGACACGTTGGCGATGCCCAGCTGCTCCTGCGAAAAGATGCCCGTGAGAGAACCAGTACCATCTGCGCCAGTCAACCAACAAGGACAGCAATGGCAAATGCGTGTCAGATACAGCGACGCTTCAGAAATGCCAGGTTTCACAAGACTGACACTGGATTGAGAAACCAGTATTGTTGGCGACAAAGGTGGACGACAGTGTTCGGTCGTATCTTGCGTGGTTCAGGCATGAAGGATCGGAACAGCGCGTCGACGGAACCCTAGATGGCCACAGTGATAAGAGCCAGAAAGTACGTGTATACGGTGAGTCCATAAGCATCCTAGTAACGCCATTAACTTGCCATTTGGCCAGCATGCTTACCAAAGATTGGCCGAGCCAGTGTCAAAGAGCACAAGGAATGACTGCGGTGGCGTGCCAAGCGTGATCTGACCAAAGTACTGCGCATCGGCCGCGTTGACCAAGGGAACCACTTGCGCGACTCCTGCAACTGCCTTGAGCCCGACTTTGGCTCTTGGACGACGCCAACTTGGAGGTACATAGCGGTTGTAAATGACGTCTACTTGCGCAATCAGTCCGTCAGGATTGGCTGCAAAGTCCACGTTGAAGAGAATGGGCACGGAAATGACTGTGTTTTTAGGAGCTTGCGATGTAGTCGCCGTCGCCGTCGCCGTCGTTCGTGTGGTCGACGTTGTAGCGGTCGAGGTTGCTGGAATTGTCGAGGTGAATGCGGCCGTAGTAACAATCAGTGTCGAAGAGACAGTTGATGTTGGGGTTGCGTCGCCAGGAATGCTAGTGCTTGAGGCTGGGGCAAACGTTGTTGTCTCAACCGTGCTGGAGGTGAAGATGGTTGTAGTACTTGTCGAGTTTCCGGCAAGAGTTGCCAAAGCGGAAGTCGTCTCGGCCTGGGTGGTCGTCCGAGTCGCGACAGATGGCTCCTGGGTCGAAGTGGCAACAAGCGCATCAGCAATGATCGTGTCCAACGTCGTGGTAGGTTGCTCTTGGGCAGTCGTCTCGGCCTGGGTGGTTGTCTGGATCGCGACAGATGGCTCCTGGGTCGAAGTGGCAGCGAGCGCATCAGCAATGATCGTGTCCAACGTCGTGGCAGGTTGCTCTTGGGCAGTCGTCTCGGCCTGGGTGGTTGTCTGGATCGCGACAGATGGCTCCTGGGTCGAAGTGGCAACAAGCGCATCAGCAATGATCGTGTCCAACGTCGTGGTAGGTTGCTCTTGGGCAGTCGTCTCGGCCTGGGTGGTTGTCTGGATCGCGACAGATGGCTCCTGGGTCGAAGTGGCAACAAGCGCATCAGCAATGAGCGTGTCCGACGTCGTGGCAGGCTGCTCTTGGGTAGTCGTCTCGGCCTGGGTGGTTGTCTGGATCGCGACAGATGGCTCCTGGGTCGAAGTGGCAACAAGCGCATCAGCAATGATCGTGTCCAACGTCGTGGTAGGTTGCTCTTGGGCAGTCGTCTCGGCCTGGGTGGTTGTCTGGATCGCGACAGATGGCTCCTGGGTCGAAGTGGCAACAAGCGCATCAGCAATGAGCGTGTCCGACGTCGTGGCAGGCTGCTCTTGGGTAGTCGTCTCGGCCTGGGTGGTTGTCTGGATCGCGACAGATGGCTCCTGGGTCGAAGTGGCAACAAGCGCATCAGCAATGATCGTGTCCAACGTCGTGGTAGGTTGCTCTTGGGCAGTCGTCTCGGCCTGGGTGGTCGTCTGGATCGCGACAGATGGCTCCTCGGTCGAAGTGGCAGCGAGCGCATCAGCAATGAGCGTGTCCGACGTCGTGGTAGGTTGCTCTTGGGCAGTCGTCTCGGCCTGGGTGGTTGTCTGGATCGCGACAGATGGCTCCTGGGTCGAAGTGGCAACAAGCGCATCAGCAATGATCGTGTCCAACGTCGTGGTAGGTTGCTCTTGGGCAGTCGTCTCGGCCTGGGTGGTCGTCTGGATCGCGACAGATGGCTCCTCGGTCGAAGTGGCAGCGAGCGCATCAGCAATGATCGTGTCCAACGTCGTGGCAGGCTGCTCTTGGGTAGTCGTCTCGCCAGCAGCCGCCGATGCTTGATGATGACCAACGGTAGTCGAAATCATGCGCTCGTCTGCAGTTTCAATACAGGTCAGTATCACCACATGATGAACAGGCACCTATGCCGGCATACCTTCAACACTCAAAGTGGATGTTGTCGTGAGTTCACGAGTGGTCAGAGTTTCATCGGTGGACATCGTTGTCGTGCCGTGTGTGGTGAACGTGGCAGTCGACGTGACCGTTGTCGATGTTGCCGTCATGGTCGTGTTTGTCGCGCTCGTCGTTGTCGAGGATCCCGAATGGTGCGTCAAGTCCGACGACGACAATGCCACAGCCACATCACCAACAGGGACGGCCGAAGCAGAGCGCCAGACAAAGCCAGCGACGACCAGCTTTAAGAGTAGACGCATCTTGAGCTGGAGGCGGGGCAGAGAGTTGGGCAGAATGACGCTGGGCAGAAGAGAGGGGAGTTGTGGTATTGCTGGGCGGGTTGGTCAAAGACTGGCGCCGGCAGCAAGAAGCTGTGTATATGTAAAAGGGCAACGGTGCTCTGGGCAGTGTGCGCTCCTCGCAGGCTTGCTGTTCCGGAGAGCGTCGACTTGGACGCAAACGTAAGAGCGACTATTCAGATACGGACCGTGTGTCGGGAATGCGGCTGGTTGGCTGGCTGGTTGTCGACGCTGGTTGCGGGCAGCAGGTTTCGGCAGTGTAGAGGAACAGATAGGGCACACGAGTACAGGGCAGCGAACAAGGATGGTACGAGGACACAGGAAAGGGACAAGCGGCGAGTGAACCGCTGGACGCCGAGGGTGGCACGCATCCTTTTAAGCGTTGTGCTCCGAGTCGAGACACGATGTTCGCGTTTGGCCGCCGGCTCTCGACTCCGGACAAGACCGACGCGCCGGCGGCTGACAAACACAACGGTGGCGGAGGGTGGCGGGATCTGCTGGACGAGGCGAGTGGGTGTTGTGTGCGTGCCGTTGGAGTTTGCTGATGCCCCAACCCGTCTGTCTCTTGTCTGCGCCACCCTGTCCGCCACAGCATACACTCGGCGTCACAGCGGCCTTGCACAACTTCCCTTTCTTCCCGACGCCACCGGCCAAACTCCGTTATCCAGACACGCGTTCTGCTAAAGAGCGCCATCTCCGGTCCCAAACTCCGATATCAGTCACCGCCTGCGAAACTCCGCCCACTTCCACGTTCGGCATCGAGCACAAGAGCAGCCAACTACCAGTTCCCCTCGCACAAGATGGACAGGCATGCCGAACTCCTGATGTTGTCAACATGTGTATTTAGCGAGAAACATTTCGACAAAACAGCATAACGAGAGAAAGGCAATGCCAGACAATGGCAACGGCCCAAACAAGCAGTGCCGCATAAGATCCATTCGAATGATGCTGTCCAGCACGGGATTACTTTGAGGTGGCAAGGCCAACACGGCTGTTGGCTACATCGAAAATGGAATAGTCTGGACATGCAGAGCATGGCTTAGTCGGGCATCAACGCCAGGCGATCGTTCAACCATGCTTACACTTTTTGAGGAACGCATCGCCAAAGATCCAGATGCCACCAAGATCGAGACCCACAAAGGCAGAGACGCAGTATCCAAAGCCAAACGGAAGCGTGTACTCGGAGTTGGTGAGCGTGAACGGCATGCCGTTGAACGTGAACGTGATGTCGGGAAGACCTGTGCAGGACACCAGCTTGAGTCCGTTTGAAAAGTCGATAGCGCCGAGGAGAGAGTGGATGTAGTTGGCGTCCGCCGTCGGAACGGCAATGAGTGTTGTACCCGTGTCAAAGACAGCCCGGACAGTGTTGGTCACTATAGCCGTGTTGCCAATCGTTGCCGAGCCAAGAACAACCTCCCAGAACCCTCGACGCGACAGCGGAATCCAGCTGATGGCGCCGGCAATGTGCGACGTATCAATGCCGCCGAGGGTCAGTGTCGAACCAGCGGCACCGCCCTTGGTCAGATAGAAGCCAAAGATGCCAAAGGGGATGAGTCTACGAGACAGCATGTTCTCAAACGGCGTTGCCACGTTTCCGATGGAGATCTCGCGGAAGCCGAGACCCAAGATGCCGTCAAACTTGGCATTAAGAAACGTGACGCCAGGCTGCGTGATCGACTCGCCGAAAATCTGGTTGGTGACAGCGACGCCGGCCAGCCTGAGCGTGTCGGCCGAAAAAACGCCAGTGAGAGAGCCAGTTCCGTCTGAGGAGTTTGCCAACAAAGACAAGAATGAAAAATGCCACAACCGTGTTAAGAATGCCATGCAGTCAAAAACGCCGCGGGAGCTGGCAAGGCTCTACATACACTGGATGGAGAAAGGAGACTCGATTGAGCGGAACGTGGACGACTTTCTTCGATTGAAGCGCGCGTGGTTCATGCATGCGGGGTCTGTGCATCGCGTTGATGGAACCCTGCGCATTGAAGCCAGCTTCAGTCAACGGAATGCCATGCGGCAGTCGGTGCTGGCTGCCGAATGGGATGAGCTTCCCAAGGCTGCCACAAACTTACCAAAAGTTTGCTGAGCCCGTGTCAAAGAGCACCTTGAACGATTGAGGGGGAGTGCCAAGGGTCACGACACCGAAATACTGTGCATCCGCTGCGTTTTCGAGCGACGTGCTCGGAATGGCGACAAAGACACCAAAGACAGCCTTGCGGCGGGCGTGGTTCTTGCGACGGCGACGTAGGAACCGGGCGTAGCGTTCGTCCATGAGGTCAACTTGCTTGATGATACCGTTCGGGCTCTCGTTGAAGAGCGAGTTGAATGTCAGCGAGACTGATATGGCGCCGCCGGGGAGTTTCTGGGAGTCGAGCTGCCCGGATAGAGGCTTCTGATTGACTGGCTCGGCATCGGCAGCGACCGCCGAAACAACGGATTCGCGGCGGATGTCAGAGACTGGTCTTGAGGGATCGCCGAGACACCTGGCACTGAAGCGGCCGAAAGGAGGAGCGCGAGGATGGCGGTAGCGGACGCAACAAAGGCGATGCTGACAGGGGTCGAGATGCTTGACGAGCTGGCGACGCGACAACGCGTGCTTTGAGTGGAGCAAATGCGCATCTCGCTCAGCCCAGGACACGGCGGAGTTGGCCAGCAGCTGGCTGAGCGGTGCAACGATGTTGGGATGATGAGAACGGTGCATGGCAGCTCAAGCTTGTGCCGAGCAACTCACATGGGCGAGGCTGCAAAGCGCCAAGCGTGCCGAGGCTCTCTGATGGGGAGGTCCGACGCCGAAGACGGAGCAGACGGCTTGGAAGGAAACCGACGATGCACTGGACAGTCCTGCACTGGTCAGGCCGGGCACACCAGCAGGGCGACTTGAACTGATGCGTGTGCGGTGAATGGAGAACAGACCGAGCCAGGATGCCAGGAAGGAGAGAAAGCACGGCAAAGTGCAGCACAGACGCCTGGCGGGCCGGCTCGAGGGGAGCGATGCAGAGGGATGCAGAGGGCTGCAGAGGGCTGCAGAGGAATGCAGAGGAATGCGGCCCGGTGGCGTGACTGGCCTACGAGCGTGGAGCGCGACGGGCGACAACAGCGAGATGTGGCGCGTGGAAGGACCGGTCCGTTGGCGGCGTGGCCGGGGGTGGAAGGGAGTGGCAGGGGAGAGGCGACGAGGGCCACCGACACGAGCGAGGGTGCAGCGACGCTTTTGAATGAGACGGCAGCGGCGGGCGGGCGGCCGCGTGACGCAGCACGGCCCTGGTGCGGCATGTGGGTGCTGGCTGCGTGCCCTTGTGCCTGCCCGACGCGGTGCATCGGTCGGCGACCAGCGGCGGCGGGTGCGGCGGCAGCGGCCAACGGTCAACTCCGACTGATGAGGGCAGGCCGTGCCGATGGTCTGATTGCGGCCGGCTGACTTGTGTAAGCAGGCATATGCAGGAGACGCGCGCTGTCGAGTTGGAGCTGGGCCTCTGCTGTTCAAGGAACCGAGGTATCTGAGGTATATGAGGGCACGCCCTATCTCTCGACGAGCGCCAAAGTGCCGCATTCACGCCATTGCACCTGGCGGTACTCGACACCTTCACGACGTGCACGCGTTGTCCTTTCAAGCAAGCACAAGGCTTGAGCATGCAGCGTCTATCCATTCATGCCGGTGCGCTGATTGTGCACAGGAAAGCAGGATCTTGGGCCGCTGCTATCTTCGAAGCTGCTTCCCCAAAGGGCTTGCTGCACCTTTCATTCGCTTGAAATGCTCGACAACCAGCGGCACTCACGCTCAACACGGCCGAGCAAGGCGGTACCTCAAAGCAGAGATGCAAGGCAGTGTTTGCCGTCCTTGGCCGCTCTGGCCGTAAGACTCGCGCTGACTCTCGGCTTTGCCAGAGCTTCGTTGGCCATGGCTCGCAGTCGCTCAAGCGCATTGTCGGCGTGATGTGCGAGATGGGCTGGTTGTTTTCCGACGCCAGCTGCTCGAGTGCTTGCATGCAGGATGCGCCAGGATGCGAGGGATCGAGCCGGTGAGGAGTGCTGCAAGGAGCACGACGCCTATGAGGACGAGGGCAGTGATGGATCTGGCCACGACGATGACGACATGGATACTCTGGCCACCGCCATTGCATCTGCGTGCTTCGCATTCACATGGACGGCAGTGAGCCTTTCAGGGACGCGAAGCAGCGAGTGTCGGTGCAGTGTGCGCTGACAAGACACGCCCCTCGCCGGTCTGCGGGCCACACAGGCTGTGGCGTGGCCCTGGCGTGGCTCTGGCGTGGCTCTGGCGGCAGTGGCCCAACGCCATCCTCGCGATGCGATGTGCTGCGATGTGCTGCCAAGGCTGTCCGCCCAATAAAGACGGCGTTGCCTGTCTTGGATCGTGCCTGCGTGTGCGTCCAGCCAGCCAGGCGTCGCGGTCGCGGTCGCCACCACATTTCCGTGTTGCCCAGCCAATCAACATGCAGGTCGCACGCACAGCCCGCCTGCTCAAGCAGCAGCAGCAGCACAACGACAACGCCTGTGCCTGTGCCAACGACGACTACGCCTGTGCCAACGACGACAACGACTACGACAGCCACAGCAGCCCCAAGGACCCGCAGCAGCTGTCGCTGCAACGGCCGCTGCGACGGACGCCCTCCACCGACTCGGCCGTCTCGCTGCGGTCGCTGCGGTCGCTGCGGCTGCTCCGCCTTGAACGGCCGCTGGCACCGCTGGCACCGCTGGCACCGCTCGAGCAAGAGCTTCCGCAGTGCGACGGCGGCTGCGACAGCACCAACGACGACAACGACATAGACGACGCACACGAAGCCCTCGCCCTCGCCCGCCCGCACTCGAGCGCAGCCGCAGAGCCCTCGGCAGTCGGCGCACACCCCCTGCCGCCCATAGACGCCGGCTGCAGCATATTTGTCATCCGCCCACATCAGCATCAGCAGCAACAGCTCGCACCACAGCAGCAGCTACAGCAGCAGCCTGAGCCGCAACACACGCCGCCTGCAGAGGGCGCCCCGGACTTTGCCAAGGCCGAGATGGCCCACGACCCGTTCGCCCTCGTGCGGCCGGCGTCCGGCGTGTGGGTCCCGCTGGGCGACGACGATCCGTGGGGCGCCGCCAACCAGCCCGCCAACGCCAACCCAAACGACTCGTCGCTCAACGGCGCCGGCCGCCACCAGTCCGATGCGTCGTCGTGGACGCCCCTGCAGACATGGTCGGCCTCGTCCCGCTCGTGGTCGCTGCCCGTGCGCATCGGCCCCGGCACGTCGTCGCGCAGAGCCTTCCCACGCAGGCCGTGGTCAAGACGCTGCTGCCAGCAGGCCCTCATCTTTGCCGCCGTCGGCATCATCGTCTCGCTCGCCACCACCTTCATCGTCGTGTTCCAGATGCATCAGCGCGCTGCCATGGACTTTGATGCCTCGGCCGGCCCCCGTGGCTCCGTGCCTGGCTCGCCGCCCGGCCCGCCGCTGCCCGTGCTCGGCGTGCTCGAGTACGGAAACCCGTCCGGCAGGCCCGCCATCTACTTTGGCGCGAGCATCGACTGGTCCATCGACGACCCGGAACACTTCAACAACGATCTCGGCCACGCCGCTGCCATCCACGACTCGTTCTTTTACATGAACAGCTCGTCGCTCATGACCTCGGCCATGGTCAACTCCTCGGGCACGCTCCACACCGTCTCGGACATCTTTGCCTGGACAGCCGCCTTGATCCGCGGCACAGGCGCCATCATGGGCATCTCGGTTGTCCCCATTGTCCCGCTCCACTCGGTCGCCGAGTCCGCCCTTGTACAGCTTTCCCAAAAATGTGTCCAGATCAACGACTTGGGCATTCCCGTCTTGCTCCGCTTTGCCCCCGAGATGAACGGTATGGAATCGCGTCTTGCGTGACGTGTGTGACTCGTGTGCCCACCAATTGACTGTGTGGGGCTGTCTGCCAGACACGAGCGCTCCCTGTGAGAAGGGCAGCATGCACTGACACACGCTCGCATCTCTTGACAGGCAACTGGTTCCCGTACGGCCAAGATCCCGTTGTTTTCCGCAGCACTTTTCAGAAGCTTGCCGTCATGGTCAAGAACGCAACCAACAACACGGCCATGGTGTGGTCGCCTGCCTCGGGCTACGGTTACCCGTTTGTGGGCGGCCAGTTTGCTCCCCTGCGGAACGAGTCGCGCATTGCAGCCCTCGACTCAAACAAGGACGGCAGACTGGATGGCAATGACGATCCGTATGCGGCGTATTATCCTGGAGATGCATACGTGGACTGGGTCGGCCTCTCTGCCTTTTACACATCCGTCAACGTGTCGACGTCCTTCTTCCCACTGCCAAAGGAGATGCCATTCCCGTTCCCGGCTTCTGACGCGGCATCGTCGCGGTCGCCGTCTTCGATGCCGACATCTGCGCCAGGACCCCGCGGGCCGGGACGTGGCGCCGTTTCGCCATCGCCTACCGCGTCCCCAGCGGGACTGTCTGTACCTGGAGCGCAGCCAACGAGCAGTATTACCGCCAGCATTCCAGCAGCCGGGCCGTCGCAGTTGCCATCAGCAGTCTCGGCTTCTCCGGCCGGCCAGGCAACGGAAGGGTTCGGCCGTGTTGTTATTGGCGCTGCTGGGTCTGGCCTGGGAGACGTGTCGCTCGGGCTGGTGTCTGGAGTGGCTATTCCGCGCTACAACAACACCGACCTTCCACCAAGCACGGTGAATGAGGGCTCTCCCAGCTTCGAGGCACAACTCACGTCCGCCGGCCGGCCGTTCAACTTTTACGCCCAGTACGCACAGCGCAGACGCAAGCCGCTGCTCATCAGCGAGACTGGTGCTGCTTATTACCCGTTGAGCGACCGCCTGTCTGCAAACATCTCTGAGCTCGCCATCAAACAGGAGTGGTCGCGCCAAGTGTTCAGCTACGATCTCCTCCAACGCTACCCTCTTATCCGAGCCATTGTTGTGTACAATAAGCAAACGCCGCTTCGCGCCACCTCGCGCTGGCTTGGCGGAGCAATGGCGCCGTATGTCCGCGACCCACCTGCGCCGGCCAGCGGATCGTCAGCATCAGCACCGCTTCCAGAATCGCCTTCTGCTGGTCCTGGAGCGGCCCCATCAGCCTCGATGCATGTGGCCGACTTTGCGTTGACTTCCAACCGCGAAGTGCTCCTCTCGTTCCAGCAGGATCTGTTACCGCTCATTCTTGCTGTCAACGTGACCACCAATGGCAGCAACTCCACGTCTCCGTCGGCCAACGACACTGCGCCAGCTGCACCAGGCTCAGGCGGCAACTCGACAAGCACACCACTGCCTGCGCCAGACACGGGGCTGCAGACGAGCAACTTTACCACCACAGGCTTCCTCATCTTTGCCAATGGCACTGCCGCCGTGCTCAACGGCAATGGACCGTCATTGGTGCACGAGGCACTGCCTCCAGTGCCGGATCGTCAGCGACTCTGCACAATCCACGCTTCTCGGCCAATGGGACTATTATTGTTTGAATGAAGAATCACTGTCCAATACTGCAGTCCTGGGGACGCCGCGAGGTGTAGACGCATGCCCGCACCTGTCTCATTGCGCCATGGCTGCGCATCACACCACAAGGCCGCCCACATTGCCGCGTTGCTGCGACTGGGCCGGCGAGTCCTGCGAGCCAGACGCCTCTCCAGCCACCTTTTGCACTTTTTCGCGCTCCTCGCCATGGACAGCGCCGGCGCGAGCAGAAGCGACGACAGCCGCCACGGGCGACCCAACGCCGCTCTCTTCAATGTCGCTCTTTTTGCCACGCAGGTACGCTTCCGGGTTATCCACGGACACAATGTCGCTGGGCGACACTTTGGCAGAGCACATGGGGCACTGCTCGACCTTTTCGACCATCTCCTTGAAATGCGACGCGAGCGCTGGAAACTCGCAGCTGGGACACACTGCCCATTCCTCAAGCACCATGTGGAATCCCTGGCGTCCATTTACGGGTTGTGCGCAGTCAGTCAGTCAGTTGGTCAGTCGGTCACTGGGTGGATGGTGGTGATCGCGTTGCTTCACGGTTGGACGCGTCCCCACCGAGGCAAAGCCATACACAGCCTCTCGAGCCATCACTCACAGACGCAATGCAGTAGGGAATGTGGTTTTTGCACTCGTCGCAGTCGAGGCTCGTCTCGGCCACTGGGTTGTTGCAGAACGGGCACGGCGTCATGGTCTCGACCACCTCGTCCTTTTCGGGCCGGCTGCCATGTGCGGCAGCAGCACGCCATGTGGGCCAGGCACAAGCGTCACGGTTAGCCTTCGCTCTCCACGCTGGCCACTTGCGCGCAAAACGACAGCCACGCGTGTCGCATGGGTGCACTTACCGCACAATCTGCTCAATCTTGCGCTTGAACTTGGCGTCCACCTTTTGCCTGTACTCGGGCCGCATGAGCATGGCCGCATACTCGAACGCTGCCTTTTTGAGTCCTGCCCGGTGGCACTCTACCACCGTCGACGTCAGGATCGGCACCACGTGTGCGGGAAACTTGCTGATGTTGTTGGACACGCGCATGAGCATCCGTGCACCCTTGACATGGTCGTCGATGCGCACAAGCGTCTGTCAGACGGAGCAACACCAGCGCCATGTGGGCAGGCAGCCGGTTGCAGGGTCAGCACTGCGTTGACATTCGACAAGATCATAACCATTGCCGATGGACAGCGTTCAGGACAATGGGCATGCTCGACCAACCTTGACGAGCGTGTAGCTGTGCAGCAGCATCAGCATGCGATCAAGCTCGGCAGGGACCTTGGCTTTGGTCGTCTTGAGCTGGCGGTAATTGTCAAACAGCAGATCGTGCGCTGCTCGGTAGTTTCCTGTAGAACAGATCATGCCATGCATCCATGCATCCGTCAGGCAACGCATGCACAGCCGTTGAGCGCTCAAGCAGCACACAGAAGCGATCCATGGTGACAGACCTAGCACTTGCTCTTCGCGCGCAATGATGATGGCCGTCCTGGCAGCCTCCTTGAACTGCCCAAGCGACATGTACAGCTTGAAAATGTACTTTGCATCCTTGGGCATGCCGTCCGTCTCGCCCATCAAAAAGTCAATCAGCTCGTGTGTGAGGGCATCGTTCTTGGCCTGGCCGACCGTCTCGATCGCCAGGTCGATGCTGCTGCCGTCAATCACGGGACACTGCAGGAACATCTTGAGCGCCTCGGCGTAGTGCGAGGCTTGCAGATGAAACCGTCCTGCCTGCAGCACCATGCCCTTGGTTTCAAAGTAGAGCGCAATGCTCGACACTGCCGTGTCGTGTCGTGTTGTGTCGTGCCGCAGCCATCCCATCGATCCAGCCATCCCAATGTCAGCATGCTTGCTGCTCAGCTTACAGTGCATCCTCAGAGCACGGGCAGCTATGCCCAGCCGGCGGCCGACTTACAGAGCTCATTGCTGGCCTCGTCTTGGACAAGCTCGGCAAAGTGCTCCACCACATCTTGGCTCTTTGCAATCTCAAACGCCTCGTTGGGCATGCCTGCCAAGAGATAAAACTCGACAGCCGCTCGGTTGTCCCGCGCAGCCTGGAACGCCTTGGCCATCATCTTGGCCGACTCGCGCGACCTGGTCTTGCGCACCAGCACAGCCGCACCCTCCATGTCGTTGAGCTTTTCAAGCAGCACGCGCGCCACATTGTCGTGGTCCTTGGCGCGCTCGTACGCACTGGCTGCATCCAGAAACTGTCCCTCGGCTTGACGGCCGTCGCATGGAGTGGTGGTGCAAAGTGTGAGATTCACGTGGGCTGCCATCTTCCCATCAATCCGTCATGCAATGCCCGCCTCTCACCCTCCTTGGCGCGAGCGTATTGCAGAAATATCTTGCTGCTGTTGAGCTTGTCAATGAGCTTGCCAACCTTGGACCAGCTCTTGACTGGTGCATTGTGTCCAAGTCGTGATGTATCGAGCACGGTTAGTCGGCAAGTACTGAGCGGCATCACGATATTGCTGCAACAATCTCATGACTTGTCCACCAACGCACGTTTGATCCATATCTCTGCAGCTCGCTCCCACATGCTGCCGCGCTCGAGAATGACCGCTGCCTCGGCAAGCTGCTTGAGCGACTCGAGCACGGCCGCACAGTCAAGAAGCAGCTGCTTATCGGTTGCATCGCTCAGCAGCGCCATGCCGCGAGCAATGTCGCCCGTGCGGAACGCCATGCGTGTCATGCCTGCTTTGCAGACACGCTCGTGGTCGGCACGGTCTTCGTCCGACAGATCCGCGTTTTGCGCGATGGTCGAGCGTGCCTTTTCGTACATGGCCAGAGCGTCTGCGGCATTTCCTGAACATGTGTCGAGAGCGAATGGATATCCAGTCGTCAGCGCATGCTTAGCCTGAGTGTCAAGGGAACCTGCCGTGGCAAACGCACCGTCCATCTCCAACTGGATCGCATACTCGCGAGCAATGACAGGAATCTCTTCCGGAGCCATGCGGTTTGCAAGCGACAGAGCCTGCTCCCATTCAAGCAGGTCGCGTCGGAGATACAACGCCTCTTTGGGGTTGGAGCTCGTCAGAAAGCATTGCTGGTGTGCACGAACCCGCACATGCAGTCGTTTGGTACCACGACGGGCAGTCAGTGAGTGCCATGTGCACATCATGCAAGTCGTCAGTCGACCATGATCGGCATCTATTCACCGCACCTGCGCCATGTTAAAGTCGCCAAAGATGACCGCCACGTGGCCCTGCAACTCGATGCGCTCCTCGACAGCCTCGATGCGCTCCAGGTTCAGCACCATGCCTGCATCGCCCAGCATCTGTCTGTAGATCCGTTTGGCAGTCGAGACATCCAACGAGTGGAGAGCAGCTTCGGCCAGCATCGACCAAGCCTTGCGCGACACCACTGCTGGGTAGAGCTGCCAAATGGCTGTGTGGCATACCATCAGGACCGCAATGCGTGAGTGTCGAATGCATAGCGTTGCTGAAAGCGCATTCCAGCCGTTTCCGCTTGGCAAGCACCAATCCACGTTGTACATGCTTACTGCCGAGTTTGCCAATAATGTACAACAGTCTCAGCGCGCGTCCCTGGTCCTCGTCGGTGGGATACTTGCGCAGGAAGTTCTCGGGACCAAGTTCCTCGTGCGTTGCGAGAACCAGAGACTCTAGTTTTCCACCAGGTGTCTGCCGCGCACAAGGGCAATCAAGAGGGCAAGCAGCGGATGAGCGATCAAAGACCATGGGTGGCCGACAACATCGCCACTCGCGAGCGCATCCGTACCTGGCAGACGAGGACGCCATTCAAGAGCAGGACGGGTTTGAGTCCGTACGGGAGCCGCGTCGCCGCCTTGTGCAGTCCACGGCACTGGTGCCCGCGCAGCGTCAACGGCGAGTACACAAATGTCGTGACGGCCGTGTCGTCCCAGACCACAAAGATGAAGCGTCCTGGGAACGGCGCCGTCTCCCACAAGACTCCCCTGGCATTGGCTGTGGCAGGGACGGCCATGCCTTGGTTAGCGGTCTTGTATGGCACAAAACGCCTTGGCTGTGAACACTGTGCCTGAATGGCAGGCGTGGCTGCAACGCAGACGGACCTGGGAATGAGGGGATCTCAATCGGCGCGTCCGAGATGGGGCTGACAATGAACGCGTTCTTCTTGTCGTCAACCAGAATGACCTTGGTGCTCAGACCAGGGCTTGGATAAATCGCCGTGATACCCGTCTACACACACGTGGATCGCGTAAGCCAAGAGTCGAGTATTTGTGCCATCCGTGGCCAGTTCCACGTGTGCACGGGCATGGAGCCTTGCATCCACGGCAATGGCGCATGGCGCGGACTGGCAGGTGCATGTGCAGCTCACTTACCGTGTGGCGATAGTCGTTGACCATGAGGATTTCGTCCAGATCGTAGTGGAGCAGAGCGCCATGGGATGTGCCGTAGATGAGAAACTCGTTGGTCATGGCGACACTCGTAATCTCGACAATGGCGCCAGCCTCTGTCTGCGAAAACTGCTCTTCGGGGAAGACGAGGTTGAGAGAGCCCTTGCCCGCCTGGCCCGCATTAAAGTAGCTCTCCTCCAGCGGATGGAGATGCAGCTCGCCGTTCGTGAACAGAATGGCGGCGTACTGTTCGTTCATCACGATGCTTGTAACGGCCATGGGGTACTCTTTTTCCCAGACTTTGCCTGTAAAGGCTAGCGGGGGCAGAGGCTTTACAGCGGCATACTCGAACACAATGCCGTCCCAGGGTCGCTTAACAGCAGGGCTCATGCAGTAGTACTTGATCTTGGGTCCGACCCCGACAGCCAGCTACAGTCATGGTTGGCATGCAAGCAGCCAAGCAGCACGGCCAGACGCGAGCAGATGCATGGCTGGTTAGTGTCGATCAAAGATGGACAGATACATGCCGAGCACAGCTGCCCATCATCGCTCTTGCACTGAACCTACGTGTTTGGGTCCAAGCGAAACAAATAGCGGCTCAGAGTTCGTCTCGCACTTGACCACCGAGATGGGTGTTGTCGAGTAGTCCACCACGGCCACATCCGACAGGCTGATCAAGTGGGCCTATCGTGGGTGTGAGAGACACAATGCGTGGTCTTGTGCATGCTCTCAAGCATGCACATGCAAGCACATTCAAGCAAGGCAAGCAGGAACTGACGATTCGGTTGGCCCATGTGTGGCCGAGGGTCGGCAGCTTGGACAGGTAGGTGTGGAGCGAGCCGCTGAAATGGCAAAGCGATTGGTGTCAGTATGCGAGTGTTGGCTCTGAAGCAAAAAGTGCCCTGGCACTCCCCCTAGCTGACTCACTCTTTGGTGCTCACGGTCAGAAACTGGCCATCGTCACTGAACTGCAGCTTCACGAGCGCATCGCGTTCGTTTTCCAGGGTGATGAGCGACGAGACATCCTGCGGTTGTCCATGGACGGTGTGGGTGAGTAGGCGTCTGCTGCACACGAGACACCTTGGTGTTACCACGCACTTGCAGGTTGGACAAATCGTGGATCTTGATCGCACTGTCGCCGCAGGTGGCGACCATGTTGAGAATGGGCGACACCACCACATCGCTGAGCGTGTCCTTGTAGCTCTTTGACTGGAACTTTTCCTGCCCGAGCTCGGATGGATCTGCAACGTGCAGAGCATTCACGTAAGTACACGGGTACGAGGTCCAACTGCGCCACGACCACACGACGACAGCATACTGGTTGTGACGACAACAATGTATCCCGGCGCAAAGCCGACAATGAGCTGGTTGTCCTTGAACCAGCTGTACTTGGCAATGGTGCCGTACTTTTGGTGGAATGCAAGCTCGATGGGCTGGTGTGGCTTGGACGGATTGAAAATGAACAGACTCTTTGCGCTCAATGTCATGGACAGCGTCTGCTGGACAGACCCGTCTGGCTGCTTGACCTTGGCCCACTGTCATTGATGAGGACACGCATCGAGCAGCAAGAGTCAGTGCCGAGCTTTCTGCCCGATGCCCAACGACTGCTTTTCGAATCGTGCAGTCCTTGTTGCTGTTGACATGCCTGCAGGTTCTCGGGCTCGCCCTTGAGGTTCATCTGGAACGTCGTGTCGCCCTCGCGATTTGAAATGGAGAACTGGTCCGTATGCACAGGCCGCAAGTGAAAGTCGACGGGATGCGTGAGTAGAGGATGGTTCGAGTGCAAGGGCAGACAGCACCATTCCATTTTACCGATCTGTCCGAGGATGCACAGGCAAGCTCATTGTTTGACGACCAAGCCAAATCCACAATCGCCTTGGTATGCTTGCTGATGACCGGTATCTTTTTGCCTGTGCGACGCTCGTACACGAACAGGTTTCCCTTGGAGGTGGCAACGGCAATCTGTCCACGCACAGCCAAGCGGCGAGGTTCCTGGTCAGCATGCGACAGCTTGCATGCAGATCCGCATTCAGAGTCGCGACGATGCTCGCGATGCCTGGGACACAACGCACCATGTCGCCGTCGTCGGACCATGCAAGCGACTCCATGTTCTTCATGCCCGTGTCAATGAGCGTTGTGCCCTTGGCCACGGTGGCGTCCCAGAGAACCAGCGCCAGACTTTTGCTCTGAATGGCAGCCAGACAGTCGCCGTCTGGCGACCACTTCATGTGCAGGCATTCCCTAGGATGGAGCATGCTAACGTTAATGGCCCGCATTGGTTGGTCTTGGGCAGCATGGCCATGGTGCGACAGCTCACCCGGTGAGATGGATGTTGTCAATGAGATTGCCCTTGCGGTCGGCGATGGAGATGGTCATGGTGCCGGCACTGCAAGCGCGACGCGCCAACAACAGCGTTTGTTGTCACGAGCAAAGAGGGCGTAGCGTCAGAGCGCGCAGCAGCAGCAGATGTTCTGCATGGGCTATGCTGCAACGTACCCTGTCGAGGCAAGATACTGAGAAGCACCTCGCTGCCACTCGAACATGGTCGGCCCTGCGCCACCGGGTTTGGTGCTGATAATGCGCTGGGGTTTGGGACGTCAGCACATCTGCGGACACATGCTGGATGGAGAGGCCGCCACGGACCCACCTTCATGATGAATGATGGTGCGAGAGCGGGCAGAGCCGAGCTCAGACGGGAAAGCGTCTCTGATATGTGGGATGAACGGCGCTTATCTGCAGCTATTGCAACAGCACCAGCACCAGCACCAGCAGCGGCAGCGGCAGCAGCAAAGAAGAGCGGGGCTGCCGTGTTTGGTTGTTTTCGGTGGGCAGTCAAAGCGTGTCAATCAAGCCGTTGTCAAACACGTCGGCTGTCGCGATCAGATATCAACGATGAATGGACATGCAAACGATTCATTGGATACGAGCAGTACAAGATGGAACAGAAGAGTAGAGAGCGAGATTAGAAGAGCGAAGCGCTGCCAGTGGGGCACGACGAGAAGTCAGTCACGGTGACGGTCACAACCTTGGCGGCGGCGTTGCCAGTGCCAGTGGGAGTGGCATCGTTGCCAGTGAGGTTGTTCTTCTTCTTCTTCTTGTCCTTCTTCTTCTTGTCCTTCTTGTCGTTGGCCTGGCCGTTGTTGCCGTTGTTGTTCTGGCCGTTGTTGCCGTTGTTGTTGTTGGCCTGACCGTTGTTGTTGTTGGCCTGACCGTTGTTGTTGTTGGCCTGGCCGTTGTTGTTGTTGTTGTTGCCGCCCTGGAGGTTACCGCCGTTTGCACCAGTGACATTGACGCGGACACAGTCGTCCTGCGCACCACGCTGGGCGACGGGCATGACGACGGGCTGGTGGGACGCACTTGCGGCCATGGTGCAGATGCGGTACTCGCCGTTCTGCTTGATCGCGCCGGCAGGGACGTTGACGCTAAAGGTACCATCGCGCGACTCGGCCTCGAACGAGTCGAAAAAGTCAAAGTCGCGGGCGTCGGGAGCGCGGTTGCCCGTCATGCGCTGGACGACGATGTTGGTAAGGCCTTCGATCTTGCCGTCGGCAGAGAGCGTCTGCGGAGACAGGAGGAACTGGCTGTCGGCCTTGGTGGCAACACCCGTGGCGAGGTTGCGCACGTTGAACTCGATGCGGAAGCCCTTGGATGCATCAACATTCGAGCCGTCCTGGGGGTTGAAGATGAGCGAGGAGACCATCTGGTTGACATCGGGGATCAGACCCTGCGGCGTGGACACACAGCCCTCGCCGTTCTGGAACTGGCTGCCGGTGCCTTCCTTGACGTTCCTGAACTGCGCGCAGTAGGCGGACTTGGGCGAGGGCTCGACCTTTTGGACGCCGGATGGCAGACGCTGGGCAGCGACGAGCGAGGGCATGGCGCCATGGTGGCGAGGGCGGATGTGAGGAGCGACGCCGAGAAGAGCATGCTGAAGTGGTTGGAGTGTGTGGAGTGTGGTGGAGTGTGGGGTGTAGGTTGTATGGACTTGCTACGACGAACGAGGCAGGCGAGAGCTATGTAGGAGGACTAGGTACAGAGTGCGTCGACGAGTTTGAATCGAGCGAGGGGCGAGGGGCGACAGGGCGATGTTATAAGGGGAGCGCGGTGGCACTCGAAACACGGCAGGGCGGGGTGCGGGCCGTCTGATTGGCGCGGCCACGGGTTGGTGCACACGCGCAGTGAGAAGCAATGGGACGCTGCGGTGGTGCACAGGCAGCGGGTGGATGCGTGTGCGGGTGATGATGCGGTGCGGTGTGTTTGGGCCTCTGCCGCCGTGCCGCCGTGCCGTGCCGTGCCGCGTGATGCGCCGCGTGATGCGCAAGCAGCCGGCAGCCGGCCAGTCGCAAATGTGCCGCAGTCGGTGGCGCGCACGGGTCGGCAGCCGCCGTGGCCGCCACCGCCCGCCCACGTGCCCGCCCGACGCGTCAAAGTGCCACCCGCCGCCCTGCCCCGACTGACCGACCGGCCTGACTGACCGACCTGACCGCAGGCGCCACTCGCGCCGTCTCGCCCGTCTCGCCCGTCTCGCAGACACGCAGACACGCAGACACGCAACACGCAAACAAGCAAGCGCCGCCCCACATGTGCCACGCCGCCCTGCCCCGCCCGTCTAACGCCAGCTGCCAGCCGCCAATTGCCAATTGCCAGCCACCAACCGCCACCAATCGCTGCCCCCGCCCGCCCGCCCGCCGTGCACCAGCGCACCAGCGCGCCACTCGACGCTGCGCGACTCTGAAACCGGCCGCGCCGCCCGCCGCCCGCCCGTACCCGCTGCCCGCCACCGCCCGCCCGTCGATAAATACGCGGCGGCCCCTCGCGCCGTCCAGCCCAACCAAGCCCGTCCCCGCCGACTTGCCCCTGTCCCATACACCCCTCCCGTACATAGCAACCCCTCGCAAGTCCACCAAGTCGCAAAGTCACCCATGATCCCCTCGCCCTTCTCGCTCTCACTCGCCCTCGTGGCGGCCCTCGCCGGCCAGACGCTCGCCCAGGGCGCTGCCAACAAGGCCGCCGGTGCCGCTGCTCCCCCCGTCGTGGCCGGTGCCAACGCCGACTCGAGCGGCCTGCCCTCGGGCGTCACCAGCTTCAAGCCGCAGGACCCGTCGCCCTTCTGCCGGCAGTTCAAGGACGTGCCCGCCGGCAACGGCACGCAGCTCAAGACCGGCGGCCGCTCGTGCTCGTCCACGCCCATGGGCTGATCCCCGACGTGTCCAAGATGGTCTCGACCATCATCGTCGAGCCCAAGGCCGGCTCGACCATCGACGCTTCGGTCGAGAACAAGTCCGCATCGACATTGTCAACATGGTCGCCGGCTTCTTCAACCTCGCCAACGAGCAGTACTACCTCGCGCCGCAGACGCTCAACCCGCAGCTCGGCAC
>JAHLKH010000202.1:0-45129 GCA_025526915.1 Entophlyctis helioformis | reverse complement strand
GATCCGCGAGCTCGATCGGCAGCATCTTTCTCACGCAAGCTCCGCTGCCACGCAGCCGCGCACCCAGCGCCAGCGCCGTCAGCCTCATCTTCACGTCGGCGACACCAGCACCGACGCTGACGGCCCGCCACGGCACCGACATCCCGCGCGCGCCGCTCGTGCGTCGAGCGAAGGCATCGAGATGCGTGCCGTCAAGTACGTCGAGCACCTGACGGCCGTGCCGGCATCGACCCGTACCTCGTGTGCCACTACAAGATCGCCAAGGCGCGGCAGACGGTGTTTAACCAGACGCGCGAGTACCGGTTCAACCTCATGAAGGACGAGTCGACGTACGGCCGGTCTGCGCGCCAGATCGAGGCGGGCGGCGCGCGATTCCGTGTATGGCGTTGCGCGCACGGTCGGCAAGCTCTGCACGCTGTACCTTCTTCCGACGTCTCTGCTGGTGCACGAACTCCAAGGGACGCACGCGGCAGCGTGGAGCTCATCAAAGTTTGCGTTTGCGGCTGGGCTCGGCGGATCTCGGCAGCGGGCGTGCTGGGGGACTTGACCGGGTCTCGTACACGCGGAGATGCTGCCAGTGGTGCTGAGCGACCGCTCGTCGGGAGACGCGCCGTCGGTTGTGACGACGCCGAATGGGTGTTCTACAGAGAGTCGATCATGCGCGTGTGCGACGGCACGGCGTGCTGTATGTGCGCGGCCGACGCCGAGATTGCGGCGTGGTCGAGGCCATCCAGTCGATGCCGTGAAGAGAAGCAGCATCGGCCATATCGTTACATAATATATCGCATTTTGTCCTTCTATCCCTTCGCGCAGCTTCACGTGCAATCGACCAAACAGACGCCAGATCTGCACGCTCATGTCGCAGCCAGCAGCGACACGGCCCGACAGGCCGGGTATCCCGTCGAGCGGTGGATTGGCTTCCTGGCCGGCCTGCTCTCGGCGCCACCAAGCTGGTGGTCGGCCACCCATTCGGTAACAGCCTGCCGCCAGCTTGAATGCACCGCCCGCACAGACGCTGCCCGCCCGCACAGACAGACGCTGAACGGATGCTGGGCCAGACACCATCAAGGTGCGCATGCAGACGCAGGGCGGCCACGGCCGCTTCAAGGGCCCGCTCGACTGTTGGTCACCACCGTGCGCAAGGTGCGTCTGCCCGCCCGTCTGCACGGCTGTCCTGCACGCACCTGCATGCACCTGCATGCACCTGCTTGGCGATCTGATGCGATCTGATCCCGCCACTCACGCCGTGCCGTGCCGTGAATGCGACATGGCGCACCAGAAGGTTCCGAGCGCTGTACAAAGGCGCCACGCCGCCGCTGCTCGGCTGGCCATCATGGACTCGGTGCAAATGGGCTCGCTCAACAACTTCCGGCTGTGTCTGCAGGGCGACGATCCCTCTGTCAAGCTGACGAGCGTCCAGCAGGGCATCGCGGGCATCGGCGCAGCGTGGTCGTGTCGTTTGTGGCAACGCCCATCGAGCTGCTCAAGGGCCGGCTGCAAGTGCAGTACGACGCAGCAACAAAGACGTACAGCGGGCCGCTGACTGTGCACGGCAGATCATCAGGGCGGACGGCGTGTCTGGGTTGTGGCGTGGCTGGGAGCATGCCTGATGTTCCGATCGTTCTTTCTGGTCCTGTGGGGCAGCTACGATGTGAGCTGTGCATGGTGAGCGGTACGCGGAGGATTGGGCGACTGACTCGTGTCGCTGTCACAGGTCTATACAAACGAGCTGAACAAGATGGGCGTCAACTCGTCCATGGTGCCGTTCTTTGCCGGTGCTCTGGCTGCCAAACACGTTCTGGACCATCAGCTTTCCAGCAGGTCTGTGGCGGAGACATGCGTTTCTAGTTGCTGTTTCGGATCTGACCGTGTGGTGCCATCCTACCCTGTCGACAGACGCCATCAAGAACAGAATCATGACCCATCCGGCCAACCTGCCGCGGTTGACGATCAGAGAGTGGTGCGGCGGCGCATGTATAGAGCAGAAGGCATCGCGGCTTCTACCGCGGGTTCCTGCCATCCTTCCTGCGGTCAGCGCCAACAAACGGCGCTGCTGTGCTCGTGTACGAGACCGTGTTCAAGCACGGTAAACAGTGTGGATTGAAGAGGATCTGGTCTAAGTCTGGGATTGATTACCGCACATCTAAAGACACGCACGAGAGCACACGGCTGCAATGGCCAGCGAGAGTCGTGCTGGTCCAGGGAGCGTCGCAACGGCCTGCCAGCCACTCTTCCTGCTTTGCAGCCGACTGCAGACACTCGCCAGCAGCAGCTCTCGCGGCATCCAGCAATGAGACTAGCGATGCTGTTTTCCAACGACGACCCAGACAGCGACCTCAAGGACAATCCCAAGACATGCATGAAGCCGCTACAGCCGCTGATTGTATCACGCAGCACTGGCAAAGTGGGAGTGGCCGGATCCAGCCAGCATCTCAACAGTCTGGCAGTGAACATCGACTGGCGCAGCAGCATGCAGTTGTGGCCAGCTTGGCTACTGGTCTCCACCCTGTCAACCGCCACTGCAGGTGCTGCTAAAAGCCGCCGAGCCTCCCATGTTGTGGCCAACCACCGTTGTGATCGTTGATGTGGTTGCTCCCTTCCTGTTCCTGGAGCAACGCCGCCGTCCGTCTGCTCGGTGTTGCCCATCGCGACGCGTCTCGCAGTGCCGATGCCTGAATCTCAGCCAAGCCCGAAGGACTACGCTTCACAGAAGCCGCTCGGCTCCAGGCAGCACGCAGATCCAAGGCGATCGGTGTGGGACCTGTATCCGGCCGCTCTCCAGACCATGATCCTCGGGCGTGCCGGCCCTCTAACGCAGTATCTCCACCGTCGTCTGGGCAACAAGCACGGCCTTTCCAACTCGCTCAAGAAGGCCATCTGGACCGACGGGTTCAAGATGGACTGGCAAGGCAGTCTGCACGGGCTCCCGGCCGCTGACCATCTCACGCTTGCGGACCTTGGCCACATCAGAACCCGCGACATGTTCAACCGGTTCCGCGTGCTGCACCTGGCCAACCAGACGCTGCAGTCTCTGCTAATGCACATTCCCATGCAGCGGTGCTGGTTCGACTGTGCACTGCTGTACCCGGCCGTCCGACTTGGCACAATGGCAGTGATGCATGGATACACGATGTTCCTGATGCATCTTCTCGCCAACGAGCTGGTTACGGTTGCAAAGCTCGACAAGGCTCCCAAAGTCGCCCGCATTGGCGGACGTGTGCTGGATCTGGCAGCGTCGTGTGGCCATCTCGGCATTGTGCAGCTGCTGACCAGCAAGGGAGCGCGTGCCTCGAAGAAGGCTGTTGATCTGGCTGCGCGTGGCGGCCATCTCGCGACTGTCCAGTGGCTGCTATGGGCTCGTGAAGAGGGTTGCACAGCAAACGCCATCGACTGGCTGCTGAGCAGGGACACTTGCACGTTGTCGAGTGGATGCTTGCCCATGGCGCTGCGCAGTTTACCCACAATGCGGTTGGCAGGGCCAAGACGGACGCGATTGCTGCCTTGCTGGTCGCGAGCCTGAACCCCGAGGACGCAACCAGATGGTTCGCAATGCATCGGAATATGCGATGATGCTCTCCTCAAACGCATTCTTTTCCATCTCCGATCTGGTTGAACGAGCGCGCGCGCAGTAAATGCCCTATTTTCCTTGCCGTGTTTGTCGCGTCCGATCCCCCAACAACAAAGCACCATGACAGCAGCGGCTAGCAGCAGTAGCAACACCAGCACCAGCAGTGACAACAGAGAGCGAAGGGCGTTTCGCCAGCCATATCGCACACAACATGCTCGGGCAGGCGAGTCGCTCGAGACGCTTGTTGCTGGTGGTACGTTCCAGTCACGTTGCTGGCACACAAGGCATCTTGCTGATTCTCGCAAACGGTGCCGCAGAACACTGGATTGCCATTCGTCTCGCCAGTCTTATCGTCACGGCACCTGGTGCCGAGAGAACGTTCTCGCTCGTGGTGGCGGCATCAGCATATTGTACCGTCAATCGTCGCAGGCAACCACAGCCACCTCGTCGACCCTCGCAAGGTGTCTGTGCCAGACATGCTCGATATGCTCATTGCTAGCCACCGCTCAAGGGCCGTCCCAACAACAGCAGCAGCAACAACACACAACGATGATGACGACGACGCGGTCCAACGCCCGCAGAGATGGATACTCGAGCATCTGGCCGTCTTCATCTCGCATGCGGCATCGCTCGTTCAACTGGTGCGTGTCCATGTTATCACTTTGGCAGCAGGCGAGTGAGCCGGGCAGCAAGACTGACACGCGCATGCTGCTAGCCGCCTGCACTGGCACACGAGTGCTTCAATGTGCTGGCTGCTCTGCAAACGGAGCCGGCCGTCCATATCGACCACGACAGGCTGCAGCGTCGCATCCAGGTTGCCATGCACGGGTACCTGCGGCACGCTATCGATGCTGGGCAGAGTGGTCAAACCGCGTATCACGCAAGCAACAGCGACAGCAACAGTAACAGCAGTCCCACATCAGCAGCAGAGTTCAGCCGGCTGGTTCTCAAGACAGTCAAGGCCATGGCACATGCCGTGCGATGTCGACTGCCAGTCGGATGCGGACAGGCGGGAGGCGATCGAGTTTGCTTGCGGCATTCTCGGCACAGACTCGGCCACGGCGAGCCATCGCTCACAGTCGGAGCAGTGGCAGCCATGGACAAGCTGTACACGCAGATGGACCGCATCAAGAAACGGCTAGACGTCGCCGATGTCCGCGAAGTGCGACTGGCCAAGGAGCATCTGACGAGCAGCCGGATGGCTGATTCAGGTGCGACCGACACGCAGCATGCCGTTTCTGTCGCTGAATGGTGCTCACAACAACCGCAACACGAACAACAACAATGCCACCCGAATGCCACGCAGAGGTGCGAGTGTCTGGCAAGTGGTTCCGCCAGGCTGGCGCGCTCAAGGACCGCCAGCTGCTGTTGGACAACGGACTCGAGGCTGTTCGCGCCAATGGCCAAACAGCGCTCACGGGCGAGCTGCTTGCCAACTACATCAAGTCGCGCATCAAGCGTCTGCCCATGGGCCTTGTTCCCGATCCCGTCCGAGACCTCATGACCGAGCTGCTCGGCGCGGCCTGTGCGCAAGAGATGGATGGTAAGACAGATGCCGCCACGACCAGCCCTGTTGTGGCATTGCAACGGCTGACAACCATGTCACTACTTACCGCTGCCAAGGCCGGATCTGGGTCAAACCATCGGCTCTGCTGCCGTCAAGCGGTTGCTGAGCATCAACCCGCAGCGAAGAGAAATCTGGGCGACGTGGTCAGTCTGCTGACGTTCATCATGTCGTCCAGCACCGACCAGCCCATCACGCTGGATGCCCTCGCGTCCGTGGTCAAGATCGATGCAGACGACAGCCTGGTGGCCATGGGCAGCATGCTCAACGCTCCAGCACAGCCGGTAGACACAGCAAGAGCAAGCATGGACAGCGTTGGTGCCGCGTCAAACAAGATGGCGCCATCCGCACCAGCGAATGATATCAAGCAGAAGCAGATGAGGTGGCATCGCGTTTGGGGCCTCTTGTGTTGGCAATCCAAGCGTCATGATGCCAGACAGCTGAGCTCCCCGCCAGAGGCTGTTTGAATGAAGGAGCCTGGCATGAGTATGGGTCTTGATCTCCACAAAGCACGCTGTGCACTACAGCATGCCGTGTTTGTGGTTGTCCCACATTCTCGTTTGTTGCAATGGCGCGTGCAGCTGCAAGCCATGCGTCCAAGTCACACTGCCCATGCGCCGTACGAATAGCCACATCCGCTCGTCTGTGCACTCGAGCGCAAAGTGCGCAATCTCCAGCGTGCTTCCAGATCCTCGCCGCACATGATGCAGCATGAACCGTCGCCAAACGGGTGGGTGGGTCGAGCAGGTTGGCGTTGATGGCACGGCGAGCAGTGGAGATGCCGCCCACACGAGAGAGCATCAGGAACCGTGCACCTTCCGAGCGTCGCGGGTCAAAGACTATCGCGACTGATATGGCTGTCTTCTGCATCTGGAACGCAGTGTAGATGGCGGTCGTGTCGCACTTGCTGGCTGACTTGAGCGTGACTTTCAAGCCCGAAATCTGAAAAATCCTTTATAAGGCCGATATTCATACAATTACCAAGGATTTTGGAATTAAATTCGTCGCAAGAGGCGTCGAATAGATGCCCGCATATCACACGATGGAAGGTTCGAGTCAGCAACGAGCATGCGACGACAGGCGGCGAGCACACCAACCAGAGGCTTACCTTTATCGTTTGAAAAAGTGACCCGTTAGGTCGATCGGGAGGTGCCCCGATTCAAAGTTGGTAGTCAAACAAGTCACTGTGTGGAATGAGTGACAGGTGACTTGAGGGCAGGCTGTCTGCGTGCTGGTCGCAGCTGGACGACGGATGGACCGTGTCTTGAACGCTGCTGTACAGCACGTCTTGAACGCCACAGGACGGCAGGCTGATCTGGTCCCATGAGGCCACATGCGACTTGAAGTGTTTCCGCGTTTGAGGCTGTGGGACAACAGACGGAGCATTTCTTGCACGCAGCTGGATGGAGATATGCATTGCCGCGATGCTGTTGAGGTGCGCTTGCGTGGGCTGGATTGCTGTCGGCTTTGGTGTGCGTCAGTAGAGCGGCGGTGTCCAAAGAGCAGATGCCACAGTGCAACCATCCCGATGTTGGTGGCTCCAAGCACATCGCGGTGGTAGACGGTCGTGCATGGTATGCACTCGTAGCGTCGCAGGTTGGTGCGGTTCTCGTATGGGATCCGCTGCTTGCACTGCGGGCACATCTGGCTGGTCAGGTTCTCGTTGCAGCGGTAGATCTGTGTGTGTGTGTGTGTGTGGTGGTCAGTTGGTGCACAGATGGATGGATGGGACAGTGTGGCATCAGACGCACATAGGCATATCCAGACGACCGCAGATGCCTGATGAGAAACCTCTCAAACACAGCGTGCCGGCCACCTTGACCTGTAAAGTCAATGCCAAATGCCCACACAACGGGAATGTCCTTCTCTGTTGGCTTGTCACAGCGACCTTGAGACGCAGCAGATGCGCGCTTGCCAGTGGTCGATCCTGCCAGCTTCATGATGCCCTCAAGAGCGTTTCCGCGATCAGACGTGCGCTTGCAGCGCATGGCAAACCGCTTGTCTTGACCTTCTGTGGAATGCCATGCCATGCCATGCCATCCAGTGCAATCAGCATGGCGATCAAGCAGCTTGGCGGCATGTCAATGGGCATTCAGAAACAGAGAAAACGTACCCGTGCATTCAGGAATGGCGTGCAGTACGCATGGCAGCGCAGATCCCAAAAGGCTCTTTCGCCAGGCTTGACGTTTGGATCGGCATGCTTTGCTGTCTTGAATGCAATGGCCGCCTGGATGTCGGCAGCCTTGGCATATCGATCAGCAAACCTGACACAAGAGGCAGGCACTGTGAGTTTGATCTGGTCAAGAGTGCGCGTGGCGGAGTCATTGCATGCATACCACCGCTGAAAGTCACGCTCAGCTTGAAACATGCCAGAGGAGAGCACGTAGTTGGCCTCGAGCTTATACGAAAAGTCTCTGAGATCAACCAAGATGCTGGACGCGCCATACAGGTACCGCTGGCCCCAATCAAAGCTGACAACGCGAACAGTCTGGTAGCCTTGGTCAGTGAACAGATTGTTGGCGTTGACAATGTTGGGCAGTCGCTGCGAGGCGTAAAAGTTGCGCTGGGCCTGTCATGCCATGGCATGAGTGAGGATGTGCAATGCATGTGCACCAAAGCGCGAGGTTGGCATGCAAGTGGCTTACAGGATTGGGCGTGTATGGCTTGGTGGTTGACGGGTTGGCTGGATCGGCGGCTGTGGATGGCATGTCAGTTGGTGTGGACAACAAGTGCGCGTCTGAATTGGCACAGCAACTTCACATTCGCCGTTAATGTAATCGGGCTCGCCATCAGCCTCGTCAACAAGCCACGGCTGCTCGCCTGAAGACGCTGCGTTGGGGATCTGCAGATCAAGGCGGCAGTCAGAATCCATGTGTGCACCATCGCATTCAAGCATGCCACATACAGCAAGGTGACTCTGGACGGTTTGTGCGGCAGTCCAGAGCCAGCTGGTAGATGCTGTATCCATCCGTCATGATGCTGCCAAGTAGGATCGCCTTGGCTGGTCTTGCTGGACGCACAGCATCAATCGCAGCCTTGATATGCTTCTCGTGCTCCTTGCCAACCAGACCCTGCTCGTCGGCCTCTTGCGTCGCCTTGGCTGTTGCCTTGGCAACCGCGTCCATCTCATCTTTGGCTTCTGAAGGTGTCTGGAAGCGACCTTTCTTGGGGCGGAGACCTGGGAGAAGGATGTCAAAGATGGAAACTCGCGACTTGCGCTGAATGCGTCTTGGATCATGCTATTGGGCAACTCAAGAGCTGACTTGGCATCTTTGTAGCCTTGGAGAAAAGTGCAGAGTCAGCATCAAATTGTGTACACATGGCATATACAGGCAGTGCGACCAACCAAGTGCAGCAGAAGCTGTAGTCTCAATGCCTGCAAAGCAGGATCCTGATTGCCACGGATGCGCTCATCCTTTGTCCTCATCACCGCCCAAAAGAGGGTGGTCTCAGTGATGAGGACAAACGGATCACGGCCTGCAGGCTGCGGACACAACTTGAGGGATGAGCCTGCGAGATCACACAACTGCTTGAACTTGCCGGCCTCTGACAGCGACTTGTTGCGCACGACCGCCGTGAGCCTGTGCAGTGCTTGTGGGATCTTGACAACGCGTCCGTCTTGTCTGGTCGACAGTGGCGTGCCAGACGTGGCGTCCCCGGTGGCTGTATCCATTGCCTTGGCAAATTCCGCTGCCTTGTCAGCAGATATACCAGGAATCAGTCGGTGGATTGCCCAGTCAATGAGCATCGACTGGTGGGTCATGAAGTGCACAGCAAGCATGCCACAGATGCCCCGTGCAAGGTTGCTGTAGATGTCGTTCCGAGCAGCTGCACACAAACTGTCGTCAAGCCTGCCAGGCAAAACGGCATGCATCGTGCTTGCATCCATGTGCACAATGGCTGACAGCAATGAGCCGGCCTGCGTCACGTCCATCTTGGCTGCCCGCGCCACACCAGCCTGCATCTTGGTCATGCTGTCCCGGATCATCTGCTGCGTCCATTCGCGGTTGATGATCATCTGCATGACCGTCACAATCCACGAGTGGGCCACATGCTTTGTTGCCCGCGGCATGACTGACTCCTGACCGGTGAGAATGTAGCCCAGGTATCGCAGGAGCATATCAACAGCACCCTGGCCACCAGAGGTGCTGTTTGTGAGCACCTTGAGCAGATCATTTGCCGATGGTACTGCCCGTTGTAGTGGTGGCTCGATGGCTGGTGGTTGGGCATCGGTGCTGCTGGATGCTGCGGCTACTGCTGCTGGTGCTGCTGTTGCTACTGCTGCTGTGTCGTCGGTGAAGGTGCAGATCTTGACCATTGTGCCCACCTCAAGTCTCACCAAGTCGCCATAGTGAGCAATGTCGGTGTTGCTGCAGAGCGGGCCTTCGCCGTACATGCGCTGGGCATTAACGGGCCATCTGAGGACGCATCCAGCGGCGTAGAGCCACGCGCTCTCGTCCTTGAAGTGATCAGGATCAATATACACATATTCCATCTCACCATTCCTCCTGGCCTCCATGACGCAGAACTTGAGTGGCAGCGGTGCATCTGGGTCAAGTGCGACGAGCTCTTCAACGATGGCGCCGATCATAGTGATGCATGCATGCCGCACGTCGGCCGTGTATTGGTACACGCCATTGAAGATGCTTTCTGAGACCGAACCGCGGGTCTGTGTTGCCGGCGCCGTCTTGGCCTGGTGTCCAAAATACTTTGCAAGCATTGGATCTCCAGAGAGCATTTCCTGTATGTAGCACAAGTCAGCATACACAAAGCCAGACATGCAGAGCAACCTGGCAATCCAAACTCATACCTCCATTTTGACGATCTGCTCAGGGCGATTGTATGTGCTCTCCACTGGCCTTGCCTCATTGCCATGGATGGCAGCAGCAGCTGTCATGACTGGCAATGCCATCATGCGGTGGATCTTTTCAAGCATCTGCTCTATCGCCGATCTTTCACCACGCACACATCTGTCAAAGAACGCACCGGTCAGCACACACACTCAAGGCACATGCCATGCCATATGCCACTTACGCCCGTGTCTCGGCATCAGATGGAGCCTGGCGGGCTTGCCTGCTTGCATCCTTCTTGTGCTCCTGGATGAACTTCTTGGTCTTGGCCTTCTCAGCTTGCTCAGCTCGCTCCTTATCACGCTCAGCCTGCATGGCCGGTGTGACCAGGTATGGATCCTGCCGTGGTTGAATGCAATGTTAGGCGTCCATCTTGAATGTGCACAAGATGCTCGCAATCACAAGCCTGCAGTTCAACTCACAGTCGTCCTTGTGTCTTGAAGCACACCAATGTGAAAGACCTTGTCGCAATCTGTGCCTCTATCATCTGCGGCTCGAGGTGGCAGCAGCATCTTGCATGGTTTTGGTGGCTTGACAGCCTGTTGAGTGGAAGGATAAGCAATTGCAGCAAGCCGTCACATGCAAACAGAGCCAGCAAATGCAAAGACGCACCGGTACTCGATTGATAATTGACTGCAGCATCTGCTTTGCTTGGTCATAACACTCGCCAAATTCTGACACTTGGAAATCAGCATGCCTGACATCCGTTGGGTTTGTCAGGGCATTGAGCGTCTTTATGGCCGTTTCGCGAATATTGGCAACAGCTTCTGGGGTCGCAATCCGTGTGCTCCTTCTGAGCGGCTGCTTTGTCTTTTTACCCTTGACTGTCACACAAATGCCATGATCAGTGGTGAATACACAATGCCACACTGTGTCAACCCATGCAGAGCGAACCTGGCGTTTTTAGACGCCTGAAAGATGCGCATTTCAAGCCTGGATACTTCTTGAGCCGCTCATTCAGTCTTGCTATCACATTCTGCTCGCCCAGTAATGGATCAAGCCGACAGCATTGAAGATCAGCAACAGCATGCAGTGGACAGCCAAGACACGCATCCAAGCCTCGCAAAACCCACCAATGCATGATAAAGAATCTTGCCAGCCGGGCTGAGCCTTGCATATGCTTCTTTAGCGATACGCCAGTCATGCACAGCCTGCAGCAGCTGCTTGCTTGCATTCTCGCAGATATCAGCAAGGATGTCGCGACCGTTGAGAATGTCGTTGGCGAGGAGGTCTGCCGTGCATCGGAGAACGCAGCTAAACACGACACGGCAGCCATTGAGCATGACAAAAACGTCGTCCAGTCGCCTTGTGTTGACAATGTGCTTGGCGAGCACCATGACTTCATCCCGTGTAAGGTGCCAAACCGCACCACTGGCATTGCCCTTCAGCTGCTGTGCCGTGTGGCTCAAGCAGCAGTCATTGCAGGCCGTGCATGCAGAGGCAGATCTGCCAGTGGCATCCCTCAGAGTCAGTGCCATGAGAATCCTCCAGAGATCACAAGCACGCCTACTTTTTTCGAGCCGAGGCGGCCCTGTTGGCAGTCCTGCTGTTGCCATTGGATGATGCATGCATTCATGTCAATGCCATGCTGTCCAAGTGCATCCAAAGCAAGACTTACAGCGGTATCATTTGAGCAAAAACATCCCCATAACAACCATGGCTTTGGTCTGTGAACTCTCCAATATCCGCTCCAGTTTCGTCACAGTTGAGAAACACCGCGAAGGCATTGCTGAACGATTGAGCAAGAGGCTTGCCACCGATCTTGTACATCTGCAACATAAATGAGGCCTTGAAGACGTCCACAAACATCCTGGCAAGGTCTGGGTCTTGCAGGCGTTGACAGAACTCTGCGACAGTGATCCCTGCCCATGTTGCCTCAAAACGAATGCATGCCATAATGCACTTTGCAGCCGTGACAATCCCTTGCAAGTCATCATTGCAGCATCACGAGTAAGTCAAGGTCGCAGCGCATGGCATCCAAATTGCAAAGCAGGCAAGCCAACATACCAATCTCATCACAATGAAAATAGTCATTTCTCGCTGCGGCTGCCGCCAACTGGCAGATGTCAAGAATCTCTGGCAAGCCAAAGGTGGCTGCAATAGATGCTACACCTGGGTGGTTGTACGATCTCATCTGCGCAATCTGTCTGCCGCGCATTTGCAGCAGCAGGACAGGGCAATAGCCGGCACAATGAAAGATGAGGTCGGTATCACCACTGATGACGACGACCGGCACATTGCTGTCAAGAAAGGTGTGTGAGCCATGGATTGGAGAGGCATGCAGAAGATCCAACCAACCTTGCTTCGCGCACACGGCATGCAATGCAAACATCCGCCTCGTTTTTACAAAGGCACACAGATGACCCTTCCCCAAAGTATCCAAGAAGACCCCCAATGGCCCCACAGATTGCCGCCTTGCGTGCGCATGTCAATGGAAATGCCCACTGGAGTGACTGGATCTCGTCCCTGGAAGGGCACTCAGTCAGCACGGCATGCAAATCAACAGCAGCAAGTGGCATACTTTGTGAGCCTGTTGCCTTTCTGGTCTGCTTTTCGCTTGGCCACCATTGTCTGGATCGACAATGCTGCTTCCAAATTTACCCGTGCCCGCTCAGTGCGGACAGCCTTGATATTGGTGTTGAGAAGCGAGCCATCGACATGGAGCCGGACCATGTGGAGCTTTCCAATCGATGCTGCGAGGCTGGCAATGAGCGGCTCGAGTGTCGGCGTCCAGTTTTCCTCTGGCTGTGCCAGCAGTATGGGTGCTGCTTTGTAGATATCGCCGGCAAAAAGACTGAGAACGTCCACATGCACAACACACTGGATGGGTGGACGCTCTGTGTTGTGCTGCTGCAGTGTTTGAGGGGGCTGTACCACGACCTGAATTGCACCCGAGAGATGGTTTGTGGGATCAAGGGTTTTGCTACCACCTGCTTTGTCGATGGGAGGAGTCGCGCCGATGACTCCCATGCGTGTTGGGCGTGCTTGTTGGTTTGTTGTTGCGTGTTGTTGTGTGTCGTGGCAAGTCGCGATCTGGTGTTTGTTTGCATTGGCATGCTCTGATTGTTTGGCGGCAATGCATGGAGCACTGGTCTGTGAGTGTGTGGAATGGCATGCTCCTCAGAGAGAGAGAGAGAGAGAGAGCGTCGCACATGACTATGCATTCGCCCCTCTTTATTCATGGAGGACACACACGCACGGCCCAGCGAGACAGCAGGCGCTGCTGCCTGCACCACTGCCGTTGCTGTGCTCGCATCGCGCAGTGTCAGCACCGCGCAAGGGCTCTCTAGATCGACCAATCACAGCGATTCCACCAGGAGTTGACCAATCACAGCAATTCCACCAGAATTGACCAATCAGGAATATTCCACCAGGAGTTGACCAATCACAGTAATTCCACCAGAATTGACCAATCAGGAATATTCCACCAGGGGTAATGGTATCCCAATCGCCCAATATTCAAATTTCATTCCGCAGTCGCCATTATTGCCCGCGCAACGTCGTAAAGCCGCCTGACCAGCCCATCAACATACACATCGTCGTCGCCAGATCCGCCCGACCCTGCGCTCGATGCAGACTGGACAATGACAGTCGCGAGCGCAACACCCAGATCCTCAATCTCCGTGACTGTGAGCGCACGCGTGCTGACAGTCAGCCAGTCGACAAGCTGCGCAACACGTCCGGCCTCCAAACGCTGCGTTGCATGCACATCTCCAACAGCTGTCTCGGGTTCCGTCGCTGTTGCTGCTGCAATATCAGTCGCAGGCACATCGACATGCCTGCTGTTGTCGTCTGCAGCAGACTGATCTGTGCCGTCCACTTGCATGTCGCTGCTGTTGTTGCCATTTGGTCGCGTCTGCCCCTCGCCGCCTTGGCCGCCTTGGACGGCATCGGCATTGCCAGTCTCGTCCATCTCGTCGTCGTCATCATCGTCATCAACCACAAGAGGATTCGCTCGTGTCCGCCGGCGTCCAGCACCCCGTCTCACAGGCGTCTGATCGCTCTTGGAGGCATCGTTTCCGGCATTGCTGTCAGTGCCAGCACGGTCGCCAGCGTCAGCATCACCATCCGCGAGCCGCTTGAACCCCGCCGTGCGCACGAGCACGTAGTAGTACCAGCACGCCTGGACAAGCTCTTGGGGCAGCAGGTCGACATGCTCGAGCGCCGCATCCCTGAGCCGGTACGCCTTGGCCACATTCTCTCTTTGCGCCGCATTGCGCACGTCGTTCTGTGTGACGGCGTTCCCCACAATCACGTCCACGTCGCCAAGAAACGCTTCGACCGTCTCGTACGCGTCGCCTTGGTTCTTTTCGTCCATCAGCGACAGGTCCATCGGCACGGGCGGGTTGTAGAACGGATTCTGGACACGGTCGACCGGCTTGCGAATATCCTGAACGCCTTTTTGAGGTCGTCGAGGATCATGGCCAGATACTGCCGCACTGCAAGACGATGCTTGGCATACTCGGCGACAAGTCTACGGCACTCTTCATCGCTAGGCCCAAGGTCGGCAGGTGCAGGCACAGATGCAGGCGGCGGCGGGCGGGAAGCGCATTCTGCTGGACTGCAGCTGAAGCTGTCGCGTCAAGCTCGAACGGATCGTTGAATGCAGATTCCGGCTGGCCAATGTCGCCGACAAGGTGCATGAAAAACGAGCGTCGTGCCGCATCCGACGGCGTGTCGAGTGCCACTACACGTTTCCATCCGTGCACGACATGCGACCCAAGCGACGATGAAAACAGACTGCATAGCTCGTCCGGCATGTGATCCACTGGCGTGTCGCTCGTCGCAACAACAAGAGGCACGCCGCCGCCAGTCGAGCCACTCCCATTGCCGTTGCCTGACTGGAGCAGCGAGAGCATCACGCGGCGGCTGTTTTCGGAGAGCGACTCCCACAGACGATCAACGGCCGGCAAGTAGACTGCCGCAGCCTGGTGCCGCTTGACCTCGCGGAACGTTTGCAGCAGCACCGACTCGGGCGTCTCATCCAGGCGTCCTAAAATGAGCGCCAGGTCGATCGTCTGCACGTACACCTTGGATGTCCGCAGAAGATCCACGGCCGCATTGCCAAGCGATCCTTGGCCCATGCCTGGCAGTCCGGCGACCAGGATCCGCGGCTCAAACGCGCGCAAGAACCCAAACGACGCCGGCTGCGCACCCAGTCCTGGCCCAGGCAAACCAGCGCCAACGCCAGACGCCAGAGTCATTGCCGTCCCATGCCTGTCTGGAACACCAGCATCTGGCGTCGCGCATGCTGCAGAATCCCCGTCATGGACGCCACAAGCGTGCGTATCTCGTCAAACGGCGTCTTGAGAAGCAAGGCAAGCGTCGGTGCAAGTGGCCCGCCATGGAGTGTCCCAGACCGTTCCGTCGACGACACCATCTCTGCCATTAGCAACGCATCAGTGCCAGACAGGCAGTCAGCAGCCCATCCATCCAGCAGCAAGCGCTTCTAGCTACACCAGACGCACTCTTCATCGACCGGTAAAAGTCAATCGCCTCTACACGGATATCCTGTGCCTGTACATCCACCTTGTATGGCACAGAATAGATGTGCGGCACTCGTCGCCGCACCGCGCAGAGCGCCGCCTCTGTGCACAGCGCCTTGACGTCTGCGCCATTGTATCCAGCAGTGAGCTCCGCAATCGTATGCTTGAGGGTATCCTTCACTGGCGGATCCCAAGCGCGTGTCGCCAGATCGATAATGTGGCGGCGTGCGGCTGTCTGCGGGAGACCAAAGTAAAACTCGCGGTCAAACCGTCCTGGCCGGCGCAGGGCTGGATCGATCGCGTCCAGCCGGTTTGTGGCGCCAATGACAACCACTTGTCCGCGGGCATCAAGGCCGTCCATGAGGGCCAGCAACGTGGACACAATCGATGCATGGATCTGGTCCTGCTTGCTGGTACGCACCGGCGCCAATCCTGCCCAAATGCACACGCATTCAACAGTACTCGTCAGCCACATGGCCCCGCGTCTCCATTTCTGACACACACAAGCACACAACGTACCGTCAATCTCATCAAAGAAATGATTGACGGCTGCCACGCCTTGGCCTGCTCAAAGAGAACCCGCAACTGCCGCTCAGACTCGCCGACCCATTTCGACAGGATGTCCGCACCCTTGCGCAGGAAAAAGGCGACGGGTCGGTCGCCGTTCCCGCCAGAGCACGATGACGCCAGCGCACGCGCCATCAGCGTCTTGCCGGTTCCAGGCGGCCCATGGAACAGCACTCCGCGTGGCGGCACAATGTCAAACCGCTCGCAGATCTCTGGGTACATGAGCGGCAGCACAACCATTTCCTTGAGTGATGCGACATGGTCGTCGAGTCCAGCCACGCCAGTAAAGTCCACTCGTCTCTTGATGTTGCTGCTGTCATCCGTTTCGGCCTGCGTTGTGGCTGTGGACAGCGGACGCTTGACATGCGCTGCGAATGCCGCGCGGGTAGCCTCATCCGCACCGGCAACAAGCCGGCTTTCCTCGGCGCGCATGAGAATGTCCATGTTGAGTGGCAGTGTCGCCCCGCGCGATCCAGAGCCCTGCATGCCACTAAACAGCGCAAAGAGACGGCCTTGGGGCAGGTTCGGCATGGCATCCTCATCGTCTTCGTTGAGCCGCTGTGTGTGGCCGTGCGGTCCTGGCGATCCATGATGGCTGTGGCCTGGCCTCGATCCGCCACTGCGGCCAAACGCCATGCCAGCAATCCTGTTATGCAGCGAGGGGCGGCCCACAAACGGCGTGTGATGCGCACTGCCTGCACCGGCATGACCCCCACGGCCCCCATGCCCCAGCCCATACACGCCTCGTTGCGCGTCATGTCGTTGCTGAAGCTGCTCCTCCTCCTCCATGTCCATCAGCTGTGTCAGATTGGGCGGCATGAGTTGTCGGTATACGTGATGTGTCTCTGACGCGCAGATTGCGGCCATGTGCGGGCTTTGGCGACGCATGCGTCGTGTGACTTCTGCGCGACCCTCCTCGTGCCGACCGCGACCGGACCGCAACTGTTGCTTGTTGCGACGTCCATTCACGGATCGACCGCGCTGATCATCAGCCATCAGATCGTCGTCCTCGCCATAATCCTGGTCGCCTTCAGACTCGGACGCTTGGTAATAGTCATCACGCCGCGAGCTCTGTCCGTAACGCGGCCTGTCTCCCTGTCCTCGCCGCTTGTACGCATTTCGCACGTGGCTACCGCGACCTATCCGCGCATCATCCTCTTCGTCGTCGTGATTGGCATCGCCAAAGCGATCCCGTCGCCGTGATACCGACTCGGTCCCAGACCGGGTCTCTTGAGCCTGCTGCTTTTGCGTGCTCGCAGCGCACGCCCCCAATGAAAATAGTCTCGTCCTCGTCCTCTTTCTCGTCTTCGACCGCAATCAGGTCGCGTGTGCTGCTGGGCAGTGTCTTGATCGTTGCTGTCATGAACAGACTGTACAATCGTCTCAAAGTTCGCCTCATCGACGTGCGCCTCGATCGTTGTCTGCAACGAGTTTCTTGTTTTGCGTCTGAAGGGCTTGTGACTGTTGGCTGTGCTCAACGTCTGGCCAGGATTCGCCGCGTTTGCATTCTCCCGAGAATGGCTGCCTTGCTGCTGTTGACGTTGCTGGTTGGATCTGGATGGGCGAGCCGGTGTAAGCGAGCTGCGGTCTGATCCGGCCTGCTGTTGCTGATCTCGGTGATCCATGGCATGATGGCGAGTCGATCGGCGCAATGACTGGTCGTCCAGCCATTGGCGAGGGGACTGATCGCGATCTGCATTGACGCCAGCCCATTCGCTCTTGTCTGTGCTATGCCTAGAATCACGGCCGAGTCCAGTCTTGCTTTGCCCATGATCCTGATCCTTGCGGCCAGGTTGCCTGGACGAAAAACGTCTCTCGTCATGGCCAGACTCGGGCTCGCCCGACCGAGACCGAGCAGGCCGGCGTCGTGGCTGCACTCGTCTCAGCGACTGTGCGTCTCCATGGCCATTCGACTTGCGGCGACGCGGATTCACTTGAAAGTCGTCATCATTGTCATCGTCATCCTGCATCTCGACGCTTAATTCTTCGCTCTGATCGCAACTTGCGTCGTCTTCTTGCATTGGCGCTGGCTGCTCGTTTGGTCAGACTTTGAGCGAAGGGCTTCGTTGACAGACCGATTCTTGGGCGGCCGTCCGATGCGTTTCTTGGCGGAGTGGTCTTGGACGGCTGCTGTTGATGCTGTTGTTGCAGCTGTCGCTTTCGATGCCGAGAACGTCCGGCCGCATTGCCCCATTCGTCGCTCTCGTCGTCAAAGTCAGGAAACTGGTCTTCGCGATATGAGAGACTTGCTGTTTAGCGCGTCGCCTATTCCTTGTCTCGCTTGCCTGCTGCGGATCCTGCTGATCGTTATCGTCCTCGTGGCAATCCTCCTGCTGCGGCCCATGCTTCTGCCGATCGTTTGAACCATTCGCGCCAGTTGCAGTTGGGGACGCCTTGGCGCTCTTGGGTGTAGGTGTCAACGTCGTAGATCTGTCTTCCGGTCCAGACCGCGGCTGTGGCGTCACGGAGCTGGCCATGAGCGAATGCGACTGGCCGATGGAGGAGACGATGCAGTCTCGCTTCGGCGCTGCTGCTGCTGGACGGTAAATCTGCCACGCTTCTTCGCATCTGCACTGCCCGTCTCGCTCTCGTCCACGCTCTCATCCACACTCTCGTCCACGCTCTCGTCCTCGCTAGATTTACAGAGCTTGTGCCAACGACCCGCGTCGGTTTCGCTTTGCCGAAAGTAGTGCGCCATGGCGAGCATCGTCTGTGGGACAATCGTCAAAGTCGTCCACATCGTTGTCGTCCATATGCTCTGACTGCGAGAAGACGGGCGAGTCGGGGCCATTGTGCACCAGATCATCTGCATCGGCCCGAGATGTGCTGAATGCCTCGTGGTGGCTGAATGCAAACTGCTTGTACCGACCCTGCGACGACTCGATGACAGTTGAAGCTGTTCCGTGCATGAGCAGATCGTCGCTGTACTCGTCTTTGATGGCGCGGGCGTGGCTGGGATGATGTGACCTGGTGTTGACGAGAGACGCATACTTTGTGGTGACTGGCGCATGCGGGTTGCTCATGGATCGAGGAACGGAGAGGCGAGACCGTTTGAGCGAGCGGTGATCTGTGGCGTCAGACGAAGCAGCTGGAGACCGTGACTTGGTTGTTGAAGCAGAAGCAACAGGCTGCGCTGGCGGGCCATTATGCCCTGGAAAGCGACGAAGGGATGCGCGATCACGGGCTGCCGATGCCGTGGCGACTTTGGGTGGTCTGGAGGCGTTGTATGAAGCAGCAGCAGCGACGGCAGCAATTGCAGAAGCAGCATCGACGCCGCCCGTCGCGTTGGAGCGAGATCGCTTGCGCGAGCTGTCGCGGTCGGCTGTGTTGTCCGAGAAACGGATGCTGGCAGCGTGGCCACCTTCGACGGCCTGGCAGGCCTGCACAGCAGCAACCGACTTGCTTCGGCCACGGGATGCATGCGCTGGAGTCGACACAGACGCAGGCGTAGCTGAAGCAGCTGACACTGTGGTTGACGGCAGCCGAAGCACGGACGAGGGCAGCGTGGCATCCAGGTCGGACTCTGACTGGCGGTGCGGTACAGTGCGGTGCAGTTTGCCAGTGGAAACGCCAGCGGCTGTGCGTTAGCATGCAGGCAAGCGCTCGCAAGCGTGCATGCAGGCGAGCACACCTGCGAGTCCTGCACGAGCACCGTTGCCGTCATATGGAGCCTGTCGCTTGCACGCCGTCGGTTGTCTGCTGTCTGCGTGAACGTTGGACAAGTCCGATCTGGACGCTCGTTGGCGATCTTGGCAGCGTGCATGGGATCTGGACGGGCAGGCCAAGTGACAGCATGTGCATGTGTAAGACGGCCGCACACGGCACGCACCACCTGCATTCGTGACGAGCGCCAACTGACAACGTTGACAATTGCCATGTCCAATTCTAACAAGGTTCATATTGTCACAGCCCGAAAATTTGGCAAGAAGGGAGGCTTAGCTCAGCGGTAGAGCAATCGACTGCAGATCGATAGGTCCGTGGTTCAATTCCGCGAGTCTCCTTTTTGCACTTTTGGGCTATCGACTAGCCGAGCCAGGGTAGAGACCGTTCATTTTTGGACAATCGTCAGCCATTCCGCACACGAAGAGGCTGCCGTTTTGTATTAGCGCCAACAAGCCGGCGGACTGCAGACCACAGGATGAATCTGTCTGGATCCGTCTGCTGCGTCTGGATCGCCTGTTGCATCAGCCTCAACACATCCTGCTGAACCTGGTCGCGGATGCTGCCCACGACCGCCTCGTCTTGCCAGGCACTCTGCAGGTGCGCTGTTTCAATGGGATTGCCAAACACGGCATACTGGAACTGCCACGCGCCAAGTGGCGCGACAAGGGGGATGGAGAGGTCAGTGCGCTTGTCGCCGAAGAGCCGGGCAATCCACCCAGCCGGGATGTCCCAGAGGATCGGGAACATGTCCTGCACGCCAATGAGGGCGACGGGCACAATCGTGTATCCGTGCTGGATGGCGTAGCGCACGAAGCCGCGTCTGTTGCGCCACGCGATGTGGTACTTTGGGTCTTTGCGACGCTTCATGACTTCGTACGAGCCGCCCGGGAAGACGAGAATGGGGTAGTTGGCGTCCATGGCCTGCTTGTACGTGTTGGCGTCGCCTCGGATCGCACCCATCCACCACAGAAAGTGTGCGTTGAAAGGGACGGCAAAGTCTGCGGGGGGCCGTGGGATGTGAGGTGTGAGACATGAGGCATGAGGCATGAGGCATGAGGCATGACAGAGGAAGAGACATGACGGACGTGAGAGACAGCAGCAGCAGCAGCAGCAGCAGCAGCAGCAGCAGCAGCAGCAGCAGGTTCTTACGCAGCGTGTCGGCCAGGCCGCGTGGCCACAGACCCGTCGACTGGTAGATGACCGACCACAGCTCGGGCATGTCGAGCCCTGCAGCCGGCGAGGCATGGCCACTGGCAGTCAGCAAACACACAGCGTGTCTCACAGACCACAGCCTCACAGACCACACCGGCCACACCGGCCACGAGGCTCACCGAGCACGTTGTGGTTGGCCACAAACAGCACGCGCTCTCGCTGGTCCGGAACGCGGCCGCTCCACTCGAACCGAACTGGCCGCGCCATCAGCACGAGCCTGGTCACCACGTTGCGGAGCCACTCGGGGATTCCCTGCAGCATGCTGCCCCGGCCCCACGCGCTTGGATGCTGCTGCGGGTACGACATTAGCCAGGCGTACAGCGCCATGGACAGCGTCATGGGCCACAGCAGGGCGGCAATGGCGCTGTCTCTCAGTCGTGCTGTGCGTGTCGGCATCCCACTTGGCGGTCGTTGATGGCCAACGAAGGAGAGTGCTGGAAATGCCGGGACGCAGAACACCACCCGGCTGCTGCAGTCTCATCCGACGCGGCGATGAATGGACTCGTGCCAGAGCGGCTTTATTTCCGTGTGTCTCTGCTGTACGGGTTATGGCGGCGGTCCTGTCCTCTGCCACCACCACCACCACCACCACCACCATGCCTGCCCCGTCCGCCTCGCTGGTGATGGCCGCGGCCGCGTCTGTGATCGTCGTCATCTCTGTCTCTGCCTCTCCGCTCAGACCCAGGCCCCTGCACGACAGACGCCAGATCGTCCATGTCTCCACCATCGCGGCCGCCAGACGTCGCCGTCGATGCAGACTGCTTCATCTGCTCCAGCTTGCGTTCCAGCGCACGGATCTTGGACTCGGTGCTGCTATGTGCCGAGCTCTTGTTCGCCTGCAGCTTCTTGTTAACCGATGCCATTGCTTCGGCGGCTGCCTCGCGGGCCTCGCGGCGCTGCCACGGCGTCAAGCCGTCGTCTGCTCCAGATCGCATGGTCGAGTACGACACGACAAGCGACCGGCCCTCGATCACACGGCCGTGCAGACCAGCAATCGCCTTGCCCGCATCCTGTCGTTGCATACCATGCCATGCCATCGCACCAGGCGTTACGCTGCATGTCAGCTTTGCATGCGCAGATCCAGGTGTCTGGCCGTGTGCGCTCACCTCGACCGTCTCCATCTCCAAAAAGCAGTATCCGCGAGGCTCGCCCTGCCGGGGGCCTTCGTGGTTCCACAGGTAGTCGATGCGCTTGAGACGGCCGAACCGCTGGAACAGCTTGATGAGAACCAGCTCTGTGACTTTGGGCCCGTAGTTGCCGACATACAGACGGGTGGACGGCGCCGGTGGCCCGGCATGGTCGGCCGCGGTGTCCTGTGCCTTGGTTGCCAAGCTGCTGGCGTTGTGACGGTGGTGGTTGCTGGATCCTGGCGCCAAACAAGCGGCAGAGTGTCGAGCGACAGTGGCAGAGTGGCTGTGCGTCAGCATTTGGTCTCTGCAGCATGCCTGCAGCCGCCCGTCCGCCCTGCCAGTCTCGATGTGCTCACCTTGCTCATTTGTCTGTGTTTGGGGAATCGCTTAAATTCATTCGGTTGGAATGTCAACCCGATCATCGGATGCATAGCTGTGCATGGCATGCGATCGCACAGCAATGTTGGACATGCTGGCTCTGGTTCCCCGTGCAAACATGTATGGGGCACTTTCCAAGACAGATGCGTGTCTAGACGGCCTGGCCTTGGAGGGCATTGATCGACCGTGGGATGGCATTTTGTCGAGGTATGCTGCTGCGACGCCATGCTCTGGGCCCGTGCCTCGAGCAGCGACTCGCGAATAAGGTTGGAGAACGCATCCGTGAGCAGGATGCGGAACGCAAAGAGCGGCGTGTTGAAGCCAAGATACGGATCGTTGCCTGTTGCGACAACAACAGCCATAGTGACGGACAGAAAGATGACGAGCGAGATGCACACGACGGACATGACAAAGAAGCGCGGCTTGACAAGCTCCACGCGACGCTCGACAGACACCCTGTTTTTGACCTGCTTGTTGAGGAACGCGAGGCGGCCGATAAGCGCCATGTCGAGGATTCCAGTGAGCAGATCAGATGCCGAGTATGTGGCAAGCGACGTGTCGCCCCATGCAGGGTCGTTTGCAAACGTTGTCGTCCAGAGCATAAAGGCAAACGCGGCCAACTGTGCAGTCTGGATGCCGACTGCTGCGTACGTCAACAGAACGCCGTCGCGCCATACAGCCTTTGTGCGCAGGTACGTGAACCACAGCAGCAGACACCTCGCAGCAAAGTCGCATATCAAAGACACCAACGTAAAGACTTTGTCGCCAAGAAACGTGCCGTTATTGGCGGTCCACAGAACCAGGAATAACGACGACAGGAACCAGAAGACGGCAGCGATGAGCGGCATCTTGGGGATCCATGTGTTGCGCTGCAGGTCGCGGGATGTGATGGCGATCGAGACGATGCAGAGTGCGCACACCATGGTGGTGACCTTGTTGATCTCGAGGAACACGTTTGGGCCATTCCCGTCGCTCATTTGTTTTCCAGATGCTCGCCAACATGACTCTGTTCGGCGACCGACCGAATGATGTCAGCTCAACGGCGTTTCCCTTCAGGCTCGCTCAACTACCGGCAGTTGCCAAAAATGGAATATGACGCAAATTTGACTTCATCGCGCCGGCCACGTGGCTCGCATGCCGCGTGGTTCTTGTTGGGGTTGTGTATGGCCGGCCATGAGGCCATGTGCGACGTTCAACATGTGCAACAATCCGTGGACGAGATCACCGTGTGCCGGCTTGCCTCGACAACCATCAGTCAACAGTGCGGGTCGCTGTTCCTCTCCTCCTCTGTGGCCTCATTCCCTCCTTCATCAAGGCCGTCGCCGTCGCCGACGCCGCCGCCGTTCACACCTACACGTAACCTGCCTCTTCCAGTATCATGACCCAAGTCGACGCGAGCATGGCTGGCGGTCTGCTGGCTGGCCCAGCACTCGCTCCATCGTTTTCGCAGCCGTCGCGCTCTGCTCCAGCAGCTGGCCTGCTGGGCGGCGCCACTTGTGCTGTCCAGCGCGCAGATGCCCTCGACAGCAACGACCTCATGACCAAGTACAACCATCTCCTCCTCCTCCAGCAGCAGCAGCAGCAGCAGCAGCACATCTCGTCGGCAGATGCCCCTCTCTACATCAGCACCGGTCGCTACGACGCCGCCCTCCAGCAGCACGCCGTCTGGCACGACCTGCCGCTGTCCCCATCGGCGTCAAGCGCCATCTCGTCCAACTCGTCGCTGGCCGACGTCCTGGCAACCGACAACCTGCTCCATGGTGCACACCCGTCGCCTCTCGACCCGCTTGCCTACAATCTTGCCGCTGTCCACCACCACGACGTCCAACAGCAGCAGCAGCAGCACGTCATCGCCACGACTGCCGTCCCAGCAGCAACAACGTCCCCCATCGGCTCCTTGCCGCCGCCGCCGCCGCTGCTCGCCCAAGTCATGCCGGCCATGAAGCGGGCCAATTCCCCGACGCACCTCGTGCTCAACGACACCAGCCGCGACATCAAGCTGCCCGTGTCGCAGCTGAACAGGGCTCAGCACCTCCAGCCGTCCTTGCCGCTCCAGCACCACCAGCTGGACGGCTGCCCGGTGCCGCTCCTACACCAGCTGCACCACATCTACCCGCACGCCCAGGACCATGTGTCGGGTCAGGTGCACCAGTCGGCCGCAGGCATGCCCATCTTCAGCTCCCTGCCTTGTGCTTTCGACGCCGCTCGTGTCACGTCGGCATCGGCATCGGCATCGTATCGGCAGCGATGCAGGGAGCAGCGGCAGCAAGCATGAGCGGCAGCACATCGCCGGCATCCATGGCCAGCGGCGCGTCGCCCTCTCTTGTCAGCGCTGGCGCTGCGTCCGCGTTCCCCTCCGACGCCACGGCCAGCCTCCTCGGTCTGCCGTCGTCCGACTATCTGTTCCCGCAGTTCGCGTCGCTGTCGGCTGCTGCGCCTACGCACTCGTACCTGCCCGATCTGCCCTTCTCGGCCATCAATCCCACGTGGACGACTGCCATGTCCGCATCGATGGCTGCCATGAGCGGCATCGACCCACTCGGCGCCTCCATGCTTGCCCAGTCCAACATGTCCATGCTCGCGGCCATCGGCGTGCCGCCGCTCGCGCCTGTCGTGCCCGCGTCTTCCTCGCCCACCTACATGCCTGCCGCCGGCTTCATGTCGTCGATGCACTCGCTGAGCCCGATGCCGCTGTCGCCTCTCGACACGCCGCCTTACTCGGTGTTTGATCACCAAGCCTTCCCCTTGTCGGTCGCCGCGACCGGCGCTCTCCCGCAGCTCATGCCGGCCATGACGCAGTTCCGATCCGCCTCCTTCTCGCACAACCCGAGCCCGTCCTTCCTGCCGCACTCGCGCACGCTTTCGCTTCCGTCAGACAGCCTGCCGCGTTTCGACACGTGGCCGCGCATGACCAGCTCGTCGCTGTCTGCGACGCCATCGCCGCCTGCGCCTGCTGCTGCTGTTCCTGCTGCTGTTCCTGCTGTGCAGGATGCCGCAGTCGCGCCACTTCCCGACTCGCCCCTCGACCACAGCTCCACAGATCGCCCAAGCGTCCAAGGTACTTTTGCTGCCTCTTTGCAACTCTGATCTGTCGCAGAAGCCTGACACGTGAATGACCCACAGACGCCGCCGCTGATGTTGCCCTTGCAGCTGCCGCGTCCCACAAACCCGCGGCTAAACCAAACAGATCTCGCCCGCCCAAGAAGTCGGCAGGAGCGCGGGCCGCTGCTGCCGAGGCCAAGCTGAGCATCAACACGGCTGCAAGCCGTCCCGCCAAGCGCCGTCGCCAGTCGTCCGCCAAGTCAGATCTCGCTGCTTCTGCTTCTGCTTCTGTCGCTGGCGACAAGCCCAGCTTGGATGCACGGTCGCCGATTACGCCACCGCTGACGAGCGCACCGACTCCCGTCATCGCGGCGTCCCTGCCTTCTGTGTCGCCGCTTTCTGACGCACCACCAGCCGCCAGCGTCCTGCCGTCCATCTTGCCAATTGCCATTGCACCCGCGACGGATCTCGCTGCGACCTGCGAGCTCTGCGGCGAAACGTTTGCCTCAACGCCGTTGCTCGAGATCCACGCGCTGCGCAACCACAGCAGCAGCACCCACCGCCCGTTTGCATGCAGCAGCTGCCCGATCGCTTTCCAGCGCAAGCACGATCTCGTGCGACACACCCGCTCCATCCATGCGCCGATCAAGCAGTTCTGGTGCAGGCCGTGCGACCGCTCGTATGCGCGCGCCGATGCGCTGAAACGCCACCTGCAGTCGCTCGCTCACCAGCAACGCGAGGAAGAGGCCACGAACTCTCAAGAGGCTGGCATGGCCAACGCTCCGGATGCCATCGCCGACATCTACGACTCGTCAGACGATGATTTCGTCAACGACATGGACGCTTGAGTCCCCCTCACCACCATATCCGCCTCATTCTCCAAAAAACACATACTGTAGCTGACGTTTGCGTGCTGGCTGGCTGTTGTGATGCCCATCGAGCTGGTCTCATGGAATCTAAGGCCGCTGGCACTCGGACGTCGGCCCATTCCCCTTCTCCTCATTCGCAACCGACCTCATCCACTATAATCCCCCACATCCTAATACGTCCCTCGCCGACATCTCCCCCCGCCCCCCTACCCACGTCTTGCACCTCATTTCCTCGCTGCATTCCGTTGAATCTCATCTCCTTGTATGACTGCGTTTCCCTCGACGGTGAACCGCACGTTTACTTGACCCCAATAATGAACCCCCTCGTTGATCGATGCATGCGACGAGTCTCTTTGGCACCGCAGACACGGGCCGCGACTAGAACATGGCCGACCGGCTCTTGTCGCGCGACACAAACGCGTCGCGCTGCTGTTCCTCCTTGGTCTTGCGACGCGGCGGGCCGAGCTTGCTGGCCGCCTGGCCCTGGCCCTGGCCAGCAGCCGCGGGTGCATTGACTCCCGAGTTTGAGACGCCAGGGCCACCGCTGCGGCCCAGGCTGCTGCTGCCGGTCTTGGCACCGGCACCGGCACCCGCAGCGTACTGGTTGGATTTGGAGCGGTTCATGGATTCATCCACGTCGCCCAGATTGCTGGCGTCGTCGGCCGAATGCAGCGATGCCATGGACGTCGCATTGGATGCCTTGTGCGGCCCGCCGCCGCTGCTGCTGCTGCTGCCGAGAGAAGGCACGGGGATCGACAGGGCCGTGGTCCCGTGTGCCGTGTCCGCGGGGTACGGCGACACCCACATGTCTGACTGGCGCTTGATGCGGTAGACGGCGGATGCAGAGAGGGTGCGCGCGTGGCCGCGCAGGTGGTTGAGGTCGATGGCGTACTCGACGATCGGGACGGCGTTGGGGCCGGTGCCTGCACCGCCTGCACCCGCGCCGCCGGTCGCGTTGCCCTGCGCGTCCGTGTCGCCCGGCTGGTGCAGGTGCGACTGCGAAGCGCGTCGGCCGCCGTAGCCTGATGATGCTCCCGGCTTGTTGGACGGCGCGTTCGGCCCGCCTTGGCCAGGGATTCCAGACGCAGCAGCAGCAGCAGCAGCAGCAGCAGCAGCAGCCGCGGCTTGTTTCGCCATGGCGGCTTCCAGTGTGCGTGTGCAGAGGAGCTCGAGAAAGAACCCGTTGTACCTGTCTCTGAACTTGGCAACCACTCCCACGGCTTCCATTCATGCCGTGTCCAGTGCGGTTAGCAACGCAGAGGCACATCAAGGCCAGATTCAAGGACTGGCCGCCAGACGTACTGGGAGTCTTGTACCGGTAGTTGGACCACTCAAGCGTGTCCTTGGTCTCGTACTTGAGCTTGTTGATCACGGCATCGAGATTCGGCACCTCGAAGCCAATGCCAATCAGCGGGCTCTTGGCGCGGTTAAAGTTGGTCATGGCAATCCCTGTGTCCGCGTTGCTGACTTCGGTCAGACAGATGGTGCACGTGCCCGTGCGCAGATCGTTGCCCAGCCAGTAAAACACGGTGTTGTTGAGGCCAATGACAAACTCCTCCATGTCGACGATGCGGAACCCCTGCGCTTTCGTGATGGCCTGGCGCACCGTGCCGGCTGCGCCGACCTTGCGCAGGTTGCGGCTTTGCGCAGACGTGTCGTTGGGGTCGATGGCCTTGCCCGTGATCGGGTCAATCACAAGGTCCTTGCCTGTGCTGCTGAATGCCACGTTGCCGCCGCCGCCGCCGCCTGTGCCCGATGCGCCAGACGGGTTGAGACCGCCTGGCCCGCCCATGCCGCCACCAGACTTTGGCGCACGGATCTGGAACAGCGACTCGTACATGAGCGTCGTCTCGTCGGCATTGGATGTCGGAATCGCATAGTAGCCGAGCCGCGTGAACCACTGTCGACACATGAAGTTGGCCATTAGACACACCAGCAAACCCAGCCAGCCTCTTGACAGAGTGGTTGTCAACAAACCTGCCGCTTGTTGGCGTTGCTTTCGTTCAGCTGCGCATCCGACAGATCCAGCAGCCGCACTTCGATGCCGTTCGGATCCCGCAGAATGGCCAGCTTCGAGTTCTCCAGCTCCATTGGTGCGAGAACGATATCAAATCCCTTGGACGCGAAGCGCTTGACGAGTCGCGGCAGAAAATGCACATACATGACCAGATACTCGTAGTTGTGCGGCGTCTTGTTATCCAGCCGTTTGATGTACGAGTCGTTGTCCTGTGGCTGCTGCTGCTGTTGCTGCTGTTGGAATCCAGACGACTGCGGGAACGAGTCCTGTTGCTGCTGTTGCGGCGGCACGGTGGTGGTTGCCCTGCCAGCGACACTGGCGCGGCCAGTGGGCAGCGAATCGTCTTGCGACTGTTGCTGGTTGGACGAGCCGCCGCCATTGGGTCCCGACGTTGTGGGCGAATCGCTCTCGGCCTGATCCTTGAGTGTAAACTGCAGCAACAATCGCCATGCAAGGTGAGTGGATGAGGGCTGATCAGACATGGCCCGCAACCATGAACGGCTTACAGCAACGTCTTCTTCAAAGATGAGCTGGATGCGATCAACACTCGAGTCGGTCGATCCACTAAGCGAGTGGTACGACATGGCAACGACGCGCACAGGCAGACTCGCATCCACCGACTCGTCTTCCTCGAGGCCCGGTATCACAATCGCAGTCGACACGCCCGCAATCTGTCGACCTCCCTGTTGCTGTTGTTGCTGCTGCGGCGGCGGCTGTCCACGGAACGCGTTGGACGCGCCAAGGTTGGTCGCGTTGCCGTACTTGGCAGCAGCACCTGGAGCGCCAGGTTGGTTGCCAAACGGCCGCTGGCCAGGGCCGCCTTGTCCTGCACCACCTGCTCCTGCACCGCCGGGTCCGCCGCCGGGTCCTTTGGAAGCAGCAGACGGCTGCTGGGGGGCGGCCATGCGCTCTTGGTCGCAGTCATAGTCGACCGACAGTCCAAAGGTGGTGTAAAAGTCGACCGTCTTGTCCACGTCGCGGCACTTGAAGCGAAAGTACCGCATGCGGAACAGGTCGCGTTGGTTGTGGTGGTGGTGGGCCTGCTGTTGCTGCTGCTGCTGTGTCTGCTGGCCTGCATTTGTCTTGTCTTGCCGGCCGTATCTGTCCAGACCGCCCGATTTGAACTGCTGCGGTTGCTGCTGCTGCTGGGATGGAGGTGGCGGAAAGGACGTGCCGCCAATGACTGCCTGCCTGACTTTGCTCTGTGGGACAAGCGACGCCCGTCGCGCATTCATGCCCGAGGGCTGGCCAGGATTGAGCATGTCTGCGTGGTTGCGACTGTGGCGGCAAGCCCCGCCAACGGAGCGCGTGGATGAGCAGGATGAAAGGCGACGATGAATCAATATTGGTTCATTCATTCTACGACGAGGTGCTTGACATGCGACGATGCGGTTGGTGGATGGTGCGGAGTGCGGTGCAAGTGAGAGGGGGGTAAACCACAAGGGGACGATCCGGATTTACAGGCCCTCGAGGTCCTTGAGGGTCTGGTCGAGCTCGGCCTTGACGGTCTCGTACTTCTTGGTCATCTCCTCGAGACGGTGCTCAATGTCAAGCTTCTCGGCATCGAGCTGCTTGGCCTTGCGCTCGTGGGTCTCGGCAGAAAGCTCAAGGGCACGGGCCCTGTACATTGGACGAGCAGCGAGTCAGTCAGTCAAATGATGATGCCACCAGATATGCGCGAGGGTGACGATGAGCAGTCGTGTCAGGCAGGCACAGACTTTACGATGCTCTGCGTGGGGGCAAGAGAGCATCGCAAGGTGTCCGTGTGTGCGCGCGAGTGTGCGTCCGGTATCAATGCGATCCACGTTGGATTGGGCACGACGCGCAGCGTGCAAGGGCGATGATGAACAGACAAGCGTCAGAACGAGAATGGGGAGAGGGGAGGACGCACCGGTCAACGGCATCTCTGCGTTCGGTCTCCTTGTCGTCCATGTGCTTCTCAAGCATCTGGATCTTTCTCTCGAGAGCCTCCTTGACCGAGTCGTCCTTGTCGCTCTCGGCCTTCTTGACCTTGTTCTGCGCACATGCCGGGTTGGAGGGGGAGAAGAGGAGGTGGAGGAGGGATGCGGCAGTGACCAGAGGCAAGAGTGGTGGTAGGCAGCAAGGGAGCATGTGTCAGAACAAAGCCATGACCAGAGAGGCAGCGAGAAACGAGACAAGGATGGCGCGCTCGATGCTGCGTGTGCCGCCGTTGCGCCACACCGCTCCCGTCGGCATCACAGCCTGCGGCCCAACGCCATCCCATCAAATCACGGCGTCGTGACGCAGCAGCAGATGCAGCGCAGCAGATGCAGCCGCGAGGATGGCGGGCGGGCGGGCGGGTGGCTGGATGCGGTGCGAGCCGTTGTGCCCGCCGCCAGGGCAGACCCGGCCGGGTGGCAGAGCGACGGAGCGTGGTGCACCATGCAAGCTGCAGCAGACTCGATGGCACAGACTTGCTCTGCCTGCACATGCGCCACTCTAGCGCTGCCACTCCTAGCACGGCACGGCACGGCACTTGAGCAGCGCTGGCAGGGGCAGCCTGGCAGGCAAGAGACAGATGCTCGCCGAGCCAGATGCAGGTGCATGGACGCAGGCGGTGCAAGGGGCAGGCAGAGCAGGCACAGCCGAGCAAGGCAGCGCACAGAGTGGGCGGCCGCCACAAGCCACTGGCTGCAAGGCACAGACGGGCAACGGCTGGCGGGATGCGGCGCAACGTCACGCACACGGGCACATCACACAGACGAGAAGGAGGACGGCGTCGAGAGACAAGAGACAGCGAGAGAGGTGGCAAGAAAGAGACAGAGACAGGAGGCAAGAGGCAGGAGAGATGGCGGGATGGCGAGGCGGATGCACTTACGTCGTCGGCACGCTTCTCGGCTCTGTCAAGGTCCATCTGCAGCAGAGCGACCTTGTTCTGGAGGTTGTGGACGTCGGTCTCGCGCTTGGCGAGCTCATCCTTGAGGGTCTTGACCTCAGAGTCGGCCTTCTCGGCACGGGCCAGGTTGGCGTCGCTCTCGATTCTGAGCTTCTCGAGTTTCTGTGGGCGAGGGCCGTTGCCGTCGAGTGGGGGGATGCCGCACAGCAGGCGAGAGTGTCGTTGGCGTCGTTGGCGTCGTGAGGCGTTACGCCGTTTGTCGATGCAGCAACAGCAGACGGGCAGTTCACTGGTCAGCGTCGTGCGCAGACAGGCAGCAGCAGGGCAGGAGAGGCGGGGGTGTAAGGGCGGGGCCAGGATAGACGCACCTCCTTGATCTTGTCCATTGTAGTGTAGTGGGGCTGCAGGGGGCGGGCAAGCGGGCAGGTATGCAGGAAGAGTGCGGCAGTCAGTACATTGGTGGGCTCTGCGTGATCTGCGTGTGCGGCATGTTGACACCCACCGAATTCACAAAATGAGATTTGGCGGGAAACCCGACGAATACAGCGATGCTGATGGCAGTCGGATCAGCGCTGTGGAGCCAGTCGTTTAGCGGTTGCGACAGCCCTCCTCCATGGCGGCGTGACTCTAGAGCGATTGGACATTCCCTCCTGCCTTGCCTTTGCGCTGGCTATGCTTCTGGCTGCTGCTGGCTGCTGCTGGCTGGCTGGCTGCCTCAATGAAGCAATCGTATGCTTGACATTCCCTTTGGTCTCGGCTGCGTGTTGGTGATGGCGAGACTGCCCTGATGGACGCGTGGATGTGGACAGGCAGTTGGACAGTCGGACAGACCCTGCGCTTCATTGGTAACCTTGCCAAACGATCATGGCATGCGCAGCAGACACACAGACACAGGAACACACGGAGACGGGAACAGAGAGAGGGCCGATTAGAAGTGCAGCTTCACAGGAGACGAGGCCGGCGACGTGATGCGGTCTGCACGGCGGCGTGCCTGCTCAATCGACTGCTCGTCGCCGGGTTTGCCCCAGTTGTGCGCGCCGCCACCGCCCTTCTTGAAGCTGTTGTTGCGGCCGTTGTGCGGCTGGCGGTCACGGGCATTGTTGTTGTTGTTGCGAGAGCGGGCCATGGCTGGTTGTGTGTGGATTCTGGTTGTGCATGTCGAGTGTGTGCGAGTGGACGTCGAGTGAGGGGAGAGAGGGGAGTCGGTGCAAGGGAACAGACGTGTCAGACGTTGCAGTGCACCAGACAGCGACAAGAGGTGCAAGTGCGCGATGCGCTGCTTACAGCTGACTGAGAGAGAGAGAGACAGAGACCGGCTGGACGGGACAAGGGAAGAGCAAGGTGGGCAGCAGGCGGGGTTAAATAGGCGAGGGAACCCTGGCACGGCAGGCGTGCTGCTCGAGACAGACAATGGAGCGCGTCGTGTGGCTTGCATTGGGTGCGTGCCAGTGAGTGATGGCGCGTGTTCCTGCGAGTTCATGCGAGTTCCTGCGCGTTCGTTGCGCCAGTGGCGCATCCACTCGCCCTTGAGCCAGTGGAGTCATCAGTGGAGTCATCAGCGGGCGGCGTGGCGGGCGTTGCTCGTCCTGCGCACGCTGCAGCTGCTGCTGGACAGACCAGGCAGTCTGAGCAGGCAGTCTGAGCAGGTGCAGTCGCCACAACAGCAGAGGGAGGAATGGCAGGTTGTGTTCATTGTGGTTTGTGCATCGTGCATGGTGGCATCATGGGCGTGACCAGTGACGGTGACTGGTGACTGTGCATGAATGTCACGAGTGGGCAGCAGCAGCAGCAGCCTCGTTGGCCGTCGACGTTGGAGGCACCGACACGACCTGGATCTGCACTCGCAGCACACACACACGCAGCACACGCAGCACCACCAGCGGCATGACAATGCATCAAGGCGAGTGAGTCACGCGTCGCTGGATAAGCTTCGTTGGGGTTCCAAGCTGGCGCACACAGCCGCCGTGCATTGCGCCAGAGCAGTCCTGGGCAGCAGCAATGGAAGAGCTGCCATGGGCGAGCAGCAACGGACGAGCATCAACGGACGACGCACCTTGTTGACCGCAAGCGCAGCAGACGACAGCGTCTTTGGCGGGCTGGACGCCAGGTCGTGTGCCTCTTGCATCGTGAGCTCGTCGCCTGGCTTGCCCCAGTTGCCCTGCCCTGCGCCGCCCTTCTTGGTGGTGTCTGTGCGACCGTTGCTGCAGTCGAGCGATGCCACAAGCGAGGGATGCCACAAGCGATGCCATTCAATGCGACGTCAGTGGCGCAACCTTGGACTCGGCAGACTGGCAGCAACGCTGGATGGATGGCTGGATGCATGGATGCATGGATGGATGGCTCACCGTGGAATCGAGCGGTCGTGGGTCTGCACGGCAATGGTGTTGGTTCTGTTGGTGCGAGTCATGGCTGGCTGCCTGGCTGTGTGTGTGTCTGGCTGGCTGTCGCTGTTGATCTGGCTGGGAAAGCTTGTGGGATGCAGATGAGCGTGAAGCGCGTTGGCTGGTTGCCCTGATGCAAAGCTGGCCGTGTGTGCTCTTCAGTGTGCACAGCACCAGCGGTGAGCACCATGCCTGCGGGTCTGTCGTGGCACAGCCGCCTGTCTGGCTCGCCATCTGCTGGAGAGTCTTGGCAGACACCAGTGTGCTGGCATTGGGACAGCATCGGTGCCTCTGAGACGAGTGGTCATGGCCAAGCGGTTGTTCCCCTGTGGCGACAGGTGCGGCAGGCGATCCGCCGCTTGTCTGCTGATGTGCACAAAGCCACAAGCACAGGCGGCTGTGGCTGACCACAAGGGAGATCAATCAGGCAGGCAGGCAGGCAGACGGATGTATTTCACAGGAGGAAAGCACAGGAAGGCGAGAGTAGGAGAGAGTAGGAGAGAGAGAGAGAGTAGGAGATGTGTGTGTGTGAGTGTCTATTAGGAGGGCGTGCTCTGCAGAGAGACAGAGCGCCAGACGCAGCGCCAGACCGAGCGCCGTGCACGGCTCAGCGCGAGAAGACGGTCGACTGCGTGCCCGTGATGAACGGCGAGTCGCCAAACTCGCGGATGCGTGCAGGCGGCAGCGACATGGACAGGTGCCGTCTGGAGGGCGACGACGCCGTGGACGAGAACGACGTGCCGAGCATGTGGCCGCCGTGTGCGTTGCTGGACGTCGACAGCTGCTGCTGGTGGGCCATGCTTGCGCTGCCCTGCCGGCCGCCCTTGACGGCGATGCCGCCCAGCGGAACCGACACGGGAGCAGTCGACAGCGAGCCGACCGCTGCGAATGCGCCGTGTGTGTGGCCGCCGACCGACGACGATGCGCTGCCCGCGAGCGACGACGACGACACCGACCGAGCAGCGGAGGCAGCCGACGAGCCGCCGCCCAGGTACGAGCCGATACCGCGAGACGAGGCGGCCGACGTCGAGTACAGCGGCACCGAGATGGCGTTGGGGGCGGCCGGGATGGCGTACGGCACAGCGAGCGACGACGACAGCGGAGAGCGACGGCGCCAGCGAGGCAGCGGCAGAGGCCGAGGCGGCCGACACGGACAGCGAGGCGTGCGTGTGGTCGAGGCACAGGTGCTGCTGGCCGTGTGCACCACCAGGCGGGATCTGCCGGTGCTCGCCGGCGTGCTCGCTGGCGGCGGCGGGCGAGTCGGGCAGCAGGCCCTGCTCGCGCAGCAGCTGCAGCTGCCGCAGCCGCTCCTGCTCCTCGGCCAGCGCCTTGGCTCTGTTTCCCCAGCCGAGCTTGAACGTCTGTTCGGTCATGATGATGCGGAGTGTGTCTGTGTGTGTGTGTGTGTGTGTGTGTGTGGGCGTGCGTCTGAGTGGCTTTTTCGTTCTTGTTTGTGGTGCCTTTTGAATGGCTGGCTGGCTGGCAGAAAGCTTCAGCCTCCATAAGGCAAAGACGCAAAGACGCAAAGCACATGGCCAGTCACGCTGTGCACACCCACGCAGACTCGACTGCGCCATGCGGTGCGTGCTTGCGTGTGCGTTTATCCGCGTTTCGTGTCTATCGGCCAGCCAGCCTGCCAGTCTGCGTGTCTTTGTGTCAGCGTGTCAGCGTGTCTGCTTGTCAGCGTGCCGGTCTGTCTGGGCAGCCGCACGCAACACGCCCTGTTTCATCTGCGCGGCTGGTGCACAGCATCGTCTGCACCGCTTCCCCCCAGTGCTGCCACCTCGCACAGCACCTCGCACAGCACCTCGCACCACATCAACCCGCCGCATGCAGTCGCTGCCAGTCGAGCTTGTGCACGCCATCCTCGAGTGGCTCCCCCTGCCTGTCCTGCGCAACCGTGCGCAGTTTGTGTGCCACACCTGGCACTCGTGCTCCAACAGGATCATCGTCCGCCGCCTCAAGCACTGCCATGCACAGCTGTGCCGCACACAGGCCATCCAGGCTCCCGCCAAGCACAGCAGCAGCGCCAGCCGTGGCAATGGTGGCAATGGTGGCAATGGTGGCAATGGTGGCAATGGAGCGGGCAGCAACGCCCAGACCGACGACACGATCGAGCAGGGCCACACAACCAGCGCCGCCCTGGCTGCGCTGTCGTCGCCGCTCATGGCCACCACCCCGCACACCGGCCACTGTCTGTGGCTTCTCGGCAACTTGGCCGACGACTCGCCAGGCGCCTCCAACCTCATCACGGCCCTGCCGCTCCACATTGACTCTTTCGACACGGCGTCGGGAACGCTCGTCTTCCGCGCAAGCGGCCTCGAGACGTTTGGCATGTGGGTCGACAGCATCGGCTTCCTGCCGCTCATCCCGCACTACCCGGCCGCGGGCTTCTCGTTTGGCGTGACAGCATCGCCATGGCTGCATCTGTGGTTCCACGCGCCAGGCCCCGCTTCTTCGAGCACCTCCAGCGGCTATGCCAACCACCGCTTCTTCACCCGCCTCGACGCGCTGCCCGCGACGACCAAGCCGCTGTCCGCCGTCGTGGGCCGCCACACGGTCGGCCTCCGCGACCGCATCGGCGCGGCTGCCACGCTCGTCTATGATGTCACCCATATCAGCGACCAGCCGGCCGGATCGCTGCTTCCCCCCGAGTCGGCCGACACACTGCTGGCCACGCTGCTGGCACCGGTCGCCCTTGCTGACGGCGATCGCGAGTCGTCCGAACCTCGCGCCGGACAGCGTCCGTTCAAGGCGTTTGCATCGATTGTCCGCCTTCACGTCTCGCCACAGCTGCTGTTCAACCAGCCGCTGTAGATGAAGTGCACTCGATATGCTTGACTTGTTGTTTATTATTAATGGTCCACATACGAATAAAATCAGCCTTGTCATGTCTCGTGATTGACTTGGGTTGCGGTGGGTTGTTGATCGTGCTGGTCATCCTGGTTGTGCTGATCGTGCTGATCATCCTGGCCGTCCTGGTCGTGTTGGTGCTGGACCGGATCATCCACCTGATCTGTGGTCCTGGCTGCTGCGGATGCGCTTGTTGCTGCTGCATCGGCTGCTCCACCACCTCAAACGCCGACGACTCCACGGCCGTGAGCGACTGCATATGCGCGAGCACGGTCGGCGGTTGCGGTGACGGCGGCTGCGCAGACCCTTCGCGGTCGCGGTACGAGAACGTGTGCGAGAGAATCGTTTCGAGCAGGTTGGGTGACGTGCTCGCGCTCACCACGCTCTGGCCATCCGTCGCTGCCGGCGATTGTATCGCGTCTGTTGGGCCATGAATGGCAATGGCTGGTGCTGCGGTCGTCTCTGTGCCTGGCACAGACGCGTTGGTTCCGTCTGGCGATGCCGCCGCTGCTGCTGCTGCTGCTGCCGCTGCTGCATGTGGCCCGATCTGACCCGGCTCGACCAGCCCAAACACCTCGTACACCATGACCTCCTTGTTCTTGCCCTTGAACTGCCGCGACCCGACCGACACCGCATCCACGCGGTCGGCCACAAACTTGTATGTGTACTCGGAGATGAACACCTGGTCCTTCTTGGCCAGCGAGCACACACGCGACGACGTGTTGACCGTGTCACCGATACAAGTGTACTCGAGCCGCTGCGAAGACCCAATGAAGCCGGCGAGCAGCTCGCCCGTGTTGACGCCCACGCCAATCGACACGGGGTCGCGGCCCGTGCGCGCGCGGTCGCTGTTCATGTCCTTGATCGCGCGCTGGAACTCGAGCGCGGCACAGACGGCGCGGTATTCGGCGTCGCGGTCGTCTTCGAGTGTGCCGAACACGGCCATGAGCGCGTCGCCAATGTACTTGTCCACCACGCCGTTGTACTTGAACACGATGCGCACAAGCTGGTGGTCGGTGGGTCCGTGTGTTAGCACGCGCACCATGCCGTACAACCGACACCGACACCGATACCGAGCACCAAGAAGCATCAAGAAGCGGCTGGCTACATACCCGCTCAAAGTAGTCGTTGAGAAGATGCACCACCTCGACCGGCTCGCTCTTCTCGCTGAAATTCGTGAACCCGCGGATATCGACAAAGATGATGGTGCCGACCATCTGCCGCCCGCCCTTGCGGATAATCTCGGAGCGGTTGGTCATGCGCTGCACCACCTGCGGCGCGAGGAAGCGCGACAGCTGCTCGTTGAGCCGCGCGTTGGCCTCGAACTCGCTCATGAGCACGCTGTTCTCGATGGCGATGGCTGTCTGGTTGCTGACTGCCTTGACGAGCGACAGGTCTTTGTTCTGGAACCGCGAGATGCGGTCTGCCGAATCCAGATGCAGAATGCCGTGCACCTGCCGTTTGGGGGGAAACCCAACACGTGTCGGTTAATCCATGCGCATGCCACGCATCCAGCCAACACGACTCCATGGGTCCTGTTACCTTGTTGTGTGCAATCAGCGGCACGCAGATGACTGACCGAATATGCCCATGCTGCACGCTCGCTGCGGCCTTGAGGTTCGTGTCCATGGACGCGTCGGTCGTGATCAGACACTTGCGCGACTCGAACACGAGCTTGAGAATCGTCGACGACAGCAGAATCTCTTTGCCTTCTTCCTCGGCGCCGTTGCGCAGCTTGACGTAGTGTGCGCCGAGCGCACCTGTCGCCTGGTCCACCAGCAGCACCACGCCGCGATCGATGGGCAGGATCTCAAACATGAGTTCCAGCGACTTTTCGAGATGCGGCGTGATGTCGTTGGTCAGCGTGATCTTGGACAGCTCGTACGCCAGCCGCAGCTTCTCATAGTCCTCCTTGAGCGTCGTGATGTTGGTCGACTCGGACGCTTTGGGGAAATCCATGTCCGTGTCGGCCTCGAGCTCGGCCTTGATGGCGATCTGTTGGTCGTACTGCTTGTCCGACGGCAGGATCGTCACGAGATTGAGGTAGTTTTCGTCGGTCGAGCCGAGCCCCGTCGCCCCCGCCATCTGCGGCTGGAGACTGCGCGGATCGCTCGGATCGCTGCTGCCGCCGCCACCGCTGCTTCTGCCAATGTCGCCGCCTGCACCCTGTGCATTGCTATTGATGGCGCCGAGGGTGCCCGTGCCGACGCCGACGCCGCTCGCGCCGCTGGGCAGCGGGCCGTCGCCCTTTTCATAGAAAATGAGCTTGATGGAGCCCACCATGATGGCATCGCCCGTGTGCAGACGGTGCGGCTTGCCCGGCTGGATAAACTCGTCGTTGACGCGCACGCCGTTGGACGAGTTGCGGTCCGTCACCGAGTACCTGCAATCAATCGACCGTGCACCACGCCAGGTCAGTAGCCACCCAACCCACAACACGCAGCATGCAACACGCAACACGCAACACGCCGATCCAGCCCAAGCCAGCTACCCCGCTCACCCGTCCTCTGACCGCGTAACGGACGCATGGCACTTTGAGATCTTGGGGTCCGTCAGCACGACATGGTTGTCGTCTTTGCGTCCAATCGTCGTCTCGTCTCGCATGAGCGGGAACGTCATCTTGCCGCCGTAGCTGGTCGTGTAAATCAACCGCCCGCCGTCCGCCTCAGCGGCCTTGCTCCTTGCACCCGCTCCACCGCCTGCCGATGCCGATATCTGAGACCCCCGTGACGCCATCTCGCCGCCCTGCACACTGCTGCCAGCCTGACTACCCTGCGCACTCGCGTCCGCCGCGCCACCTGCCGAGTCTGCCGGCCCCGCCACGCGGCCACTGCCCATCCCTGCCCCAGACGCCGCCAACAGGCTCGTCCGCGCCGACGCCGCCACGCTGCCGCCCGTCGACCCGGGAAGCTTCCCACCGGCCCCCAGCGGCGACTGCCGCGGTGCCATCAACACCAGCTTCTTCTTGCCCGGCTTGGCCGACGCGGGCGGCTCATCAAACACGGCCGACCCAACCGTCGTCTCGGTCTCTTCAAACGCGTCCATGGACCGCTCGCCGAACCCGCCACTCCCGCCGCCGCCACCGCCCTCTTGCGTCTGCATCAGCTTCTGCCACGTGCTCAGCTTCTTCTCTTTACCGCCTCCAGCCGCCGCCGCCGGCGCCGGCGGCGCGAGCGATGGCGACGACGACACCGACACGGATGACGATGACGATGGCCGCCCGTCGCTCAGCGATGCCTGCGGCACGGGCAACGCGCTCGCCGATGATGCGCTGCCCCCTGCCGCCTTGTCCGGTGTCTCTGACCCGGGCTTCCGAAACTTGAGCGGCAGTTTCCGCAACGACCCCAGATACGACGACTTTTCCGTCTCGCGCATTCCTCGTGATGTCGGTGTGTGTTGTGAGTGTTGGTGTTGGTGTTGGTGTTCCGGGGTTTGGTACGGTTCTGTCGGGTCTGGTCCCCCCCGGATGTGTGATCGGCGGCCATGGCAGTGCGGTGTGGCGGCACTCGTCAGTACACCGCCTCTCCTTGCCCCCCTCCCGCGCACATTGGCTGTTCAGCGGCCATCTACACGACACGCGTGGTCCAGACGGCCGCTTCTGTCCACACACACGCGCGATGCAACAGCCACTCACTGCCGTGTCTCGTCTTGTGTCGTCTGTCTGTGTCGTCTGGTTGTGTCGTCTGTCTCGGCGCGCTGGACAACACAGCTCTCTCTGTGACCGGATCGTGTGTATCTCCCCGTGTGTATGCGATGCTGTTCGTGCGTATCCGTGTCAGTCAGTACGACGCCCGCACACATCGCTCTGCCCACCCCCCAGACGTATCGGGCAGTTCCCCGACAGCACCACATACCGACTCCTCCCGCACTCGCTCTCGCTCAACGATCCGTCTGACCAGACAACCGGCAAAGTATGTGTGCGTGTGTTGTTGTGTTTTCACAAAGGTGGAGTCACAATGGCGGTCACTCCTCCATTGTCTTTATTACAGACGCGTAGTACAGGGTGGAGCAGCGTCACTCATGCGCGTGCTGCACGTGCTGAGCACGGAGACACCCCGGTCCGTACAGCGGGCCACCGCAACAGCGGTACCGCATATCCGTAAACGGCCGCCCCGTGCGCGCGGCATACTCGACAGCCTCGTTCTTGTCATAGTACGCGAGCTGGCTCGTTGCTGGTGTCGGTGCAGGTGATGTGGAAGAGGGGCTGCCGGGTCTCCCGGCCGCATGCAACGCCGCCTGTAGCCCCACCTGCGTCGCTGTGTTGTAGTCGGTCTGCGAGTACACCTGGTTGACGCGGTGCTTGCTGCATGTCCACGACCGGTCGTTGCGCGACACGCGTTGGTCGCACCGGCTGCATATGGTCATGGCCGCAGCAGTGCCGCCGTTTCCGCCGCCACTTCCCCTACTGCCGCTTCCGCTTCCGCTCTTGGGCCAGTTGACCGACTCCTTGAACAGACGCAGGATATGGGCGTGCTCGGAGATGGCCACGACCCAGTGCGGCGTGCCGTCGACGGCCGCCAGGTCCTTAAAGTACTGCACGGCCATGGTGAACAGGTCCTGCCGGTTAATGACAAAGTCCCGGTTGTCGTCGGGCTGGTCCGGGTTGGTGCTCGAGCGCAGCTCGGTGCGGATCTGCGCAATCGAGTCGAGGTCGAACAGCAGGATCGACGACGGGTACTGCGTGGCTTCCGCCGTCACTTGCAGCAGCGCTTCTTTGGCGGACGCCTGTTCAATGCAGCGTGCCGCACGGCCGTGGCTGTGAGTGGGAGTGGGAGGGCAGGCCAACAACACACACACACAGGCACAGGCACACGAGCAGGGGGCGGGGACTTACCTCGTCAAGCTTGTGGTTGGCCAGCAGGTAGCCATTGTCAATCAGCTGGATAAACGACACGTTCTTGTTGATGCCATAGTCGAGCAGCTTGTACATGATCTCGTCCTTGGAGTACACGTCGAGCTCCGCCATCGACGCCTCTTTCTTGAGCACCTCCAGGTCGCGCTTGACCGTAAACTGCGTCATGGGCTTGATAAAAGCAATCAGGTCGGCCGCACTCTTGTTGACCGTGTCCTTGAACCGGCGGCTCATGACGTCGACCATGTCCCGCCACACGTCCATCGCCAGCGAGTCTTGGTCGAGCTCCGACAGCTTGCGCTCGAGCGTGCTGCTGAGGAGCGCGGCGAGCCCGACCTGCGACGCAGCCGCCTGCCGCGAGAGCATCGCCGCACACGCCACCATGATCTGCGTCACATGCTTCTTGAGCAGCTCGGGGCTGCGGCGCTCCTGCAACTCGTACACGGAGTTTTGGAACGATGCGTACATGACATTGCCCTCAATGACGCTGTCTTTGGCCCGCCTGAGCCGCGTAAACTCGTCCACCTCCTGGATAATATACAGGAACCGCTGGATCGCGGCCCTGAATCGGGTATCGCCATAGGACGAGCACGACGTGGTGCACGCGCCGCCGTGGAAGCGGCACACGGGGATGGTCTGCATGGCGTCGTGGATGCGCTGGACCGACCAGTCCTTGTTGATGAGCATCTCGCGGATCTCGAGCATGTCGTCCTTGGCGCCGTCCTTGGTGATGGCTTCGACCTGGATCTGGTTCATGCGGTCCGCCTCGGTGAGGTCGTGATGCGACCGGCTGGATCCGATCAGCTGCACGAGCACACGGCCACTGCACCGGCGGTGCGTGCCTGCGGCGTTCTTGGCCATAAAGTCGGTGAGCTTGGCGACCGGCTCAAAGCGGTCAATGGCCTGCGACTCGTCAACGGCGTTGCGCAGAATGTCTGGAAGGAAGCGACCGCCAAAGTAGACCTTTTCCATCATGGCACGTTCGCGCACGTACTCGACGAGCGTGTTGAGGTCGAGCGGCTCGGTCGCGCCGCTGGCGACCCAGTTGTCGGCGGCCAGGTTGAGTGCCTTGGACACGGCGTCGGTCGAAAAGTTGAGCGTCAGCTTGACAAACTCGTCGACGAGTCCCTTGTCATCGGTACTGAACGGCGAGTTCTTGTGGTGCTTCTGGTACGACTTTGCGATCTTGAACACCCAGTCGCGACGCGCATCAAACGAAGGGCGGCCAATAAAGATCTTGTAGTTCATGCGGCGCAGAAAAGCCGCGTCCATCGTGTGCAGCAGGTTGGTCGAGCCAAAGAGCACGAGATTGGGGATGTTGCGGATACCGCCAATGAGGGCGAGCAGCACGCCGATAATGTCTGTCTTGGACGAGTCCTTGCTCGCACTCTCGCGACTCGGGGCTAGGCCGTCAATCTCGTCAATGGCCACCACACACACGTGCCATGGGATCTGCATGCCAGATCGGAGGGGTCAGGTTCTTGCCAAGACACGGGCGAAGCCCAAAAGTGAAAGGACATGCCAGCACTTACCGACTTGGCCCAGTTGGCGAGCGTGTTGATCATGCGCTCCGAGTCACCGACGATGCCCTGGTTGAAGCTGCCTGGCGTCAACGGGTCGCACAGCAGCTTGGCATTGAGCAGACTCGACAGCCGCTGCACAATTGTCGTTTTGCCCGTGCCAGGCGGGCCCCAGAACAGGAATCCACGCGGAATGTCGCTGAACCCCTTTGTCGGATTCTGGTACGCGGCCAGACCGCGGCTGAGGTCCTTGGTGACGTCCTCGACGCCAATGAGGCCGTACTTGCTCTCCTTGGACTTTATGAGATCGAGGCCGACGTTGCAGACATCGCGCGGGATGGTGGCGTACTTGATGCCCTGGTGGTGCTTGATGTACCACACGAACGCGTAGGTGCCGTTGCGGATGAGGATCAGATCCTGCTCGCCGTCTCCAGACGGTGCGGATGCAGCGGACCCCGACCACTGCTCGAGGGTCGGCTCGAGAGGCGTGCACCGGGTGCCGTACGAGACCTTGAGAGTGTGATTCTTGGGCATGTCGGCCAGGATACTGGCGATCTGCACAAACGACGGCTGCTTGTCAGGCACCGGCGCGTTGAGATCGCCACTAGAGTTGCTGACATACGTCACGACCAGACCCGTGGGCGGAGCAGGCGTGTACGAAAAGGGCTCTGGGAACAGCACGCGCTGGTCCTTTTGGTGCTCCTCGTGCTCGACAAAAGTGTGGAATGGACTGGGGGGTGGTGGTGTCATCAAGGCGGTCAGAGAGGGAGGCCAAGAAGACGACGCGACGGTGCACTACCTCTTCTGCCTTGTCTGTGTCTGTGTGTCCATGGGCCCTGCAAACCCGGACAGGTGGGAAGGGTCGCCGGTTTGGGCCATGTACCGCCTGGCCCAGTTGCGACAGACGTTGGTGAAGCCCACGGCAAAGCCGGCGGCGTCGCCGAGCTCCTTGTCGAGGATGCGCAGCACCAGACCGTGCGTGATGTGGATCTTGAAGGTGAGGTCGTCCAGGCGGGCGGCAGCAGCAGCAGCGGTCGATCCAACCGAGCCGGCCGAGCCGAGCGAGGTGACGGAGCCCGTCGGCGCACGGTGGCTGTTGAGCGGCTGGGCATGGACAGCGGGCCAGGGGCGGGCCGAGGCGAGCTGGACAAGAGCGGCGACGGGTCGATGGCCGACGAAGCAGCGGCGACAGCCGTGATGAAGGAGCTGCGCACATCGGCCGGCACGGGAGCGTTGTGGTCAAAGGTGTCGAGGTCGTCCGAGTCGGGGCCAAAGAGATCCTGGAGGTGCCGAGCAGATCCGAGGTGAGCGACGACATGGAGGGTTGGTACAGACACAGGCAGGCAGATACAGGCAGGCAGACAGTCAGGCACACACAGACACAGGCAGACAGACACGCACGCACCTCTGCAGCCAAGGCGTCGAGAATGGCCGTGGTCAGGGCCGGGTAGGCGTCGACGGGCAGCGAGGCAGGACGCATGGCGTTTGTGGTGCACTCGAGCTGCTGGGACAGGACGCGGGCGAGGGCAGCGCGGGACAGGCGGCGGCCGCGGGGCAGCACCGAGTTGCAGATGTGGGCGTCGAGGGCGGCGGCGAGGCGGGCGGTGGTCTGGGCCCACTTGAAGTGCTCGCGCGTCGAGGGCGCTGCGGGCGTCGACGGCGGCGGGGAGCGGGCGGCCAGCACGGCGTGCAGCGCGGCGGCGGCGGCGGCAGGCCAGGCGGGCGAGGCCACGGGCGAGGCCATTGGCTGGAGAGTGAGTGGGCGAGAGTCGGGAGCGAGAGCGAGAGGGGAGAGCAAGCGAAGAGAGAGCGACAAGAGCGTGGCAGTGCACGCGTGGCGTAGCCAGTCGATTGGCTGCTTGGTCGCTTGGTCGCTTGGTCGATTGGCTGCAAATCGCGCGATTGTGCGTGATTGCGCGCGATTGGCTGGTCGCTTGATTGGTCTCGCCTGCTGGGCTCGCCTGCTGGTTGTGGCTGCAGATGGTTTCGTGTGATTGGCTGGCTGGCTGGTCTCGGTTGTTGGCTCGCTCTCCTCGCTCTTGGCTCTCCTCTCTCCTTGCTCTCTCTCCTCGCCCGCCCCATGGACAGAGTCACCGTCACAGACACAGACACGCACTCGCACTCGCACGCTGGCACCGTCGCGGTCACCGTCTCGCTCGACTCGCTCGCCCTCGCAGACGGCGCTGCAAAGACCGTGCCGGTCTCGCCCGCCCTGTCCGTCTCGTCGGCCTCGTCGTCCTCGGCCGCCTCCCGCCGCTACATGACCGACGACGAGTTCGACCAAGAGCTGCTGCGCATGTCCGCCATTGCAAACGAAGAG
>JAHLKH010000201.1:0-45457 GCA_025526915.1 Entophlyctis helioformis | reverse complement strand
TCAGCCCGCTTCAGCCAAACAGCCACTCCACGCTGCCATCGTCGCCCATGTCGACCGTCGCTGCATGCACGGCTGGATACGCTGTCCGCAGCCACGCAGCCACATCGGGTGCTGTTGCCAGCATCACGGCTTCGTGTGTGCAGCCCTCTGTGCGGTTGGCATGCAGCCACTGCATCACAGCCAGATGGCCGCTGTGCGCTGCGCCGTCCATCGCTGCCTTGGTGCACCCGTATCCATGCTCGTGCAGCCACTCGACGACACCAAGCCGCCCAGCGGCTGCTGCTCCATCCATCGCAGCCGTGCTGCATCTGAATCCCCTCTTGTGCAGGCACGCCACAACGGCCATGTGGCCAGCGTGCGCTGCGTCGTCCATGGCATCGTGCGAGCATGGGTATCCACGTTCAAGCAGCCACTCGACCGCATCCAAGTGCCCGTTGCCTGCTGCGAGCTCCATCGCCCTGTATGCGCCAGTGTGCCCGTGATCGTACAGCCACTGCATCACAGCCAGATGGCCCTGCTCGGCCGCATCGTCCATGGCGTCATGTGTGCACCCATACCCATGCTCGTGCAGCCACTCGACCGCTGCAAGATGCCCCTGGCCGGCCGCGAGCACCATCGCCCAAGTCTCGCTGCCCCTGCTCCTGCATCGTGCAGCATCTGCAGGACACTGACCGATCCACCGAATGCGGCAATGTTCACAGCCTCGTTGGTGCCGACGCTGCCAAACCCCGCCAGGTCGACACCGTGGCAGGCTGCAACGTGCCGCAGCATGTCGGCGTGGCCAGCGTGGATCGCCACCCAGCCGACGGCGACCGGGTGCGTGCAGTCGACCAGATCGAACCACCCGCGGCGCATCGGGATGTGGTGCAGACAGCTGTCGCACTCGATCGGCGTGTCGACGCTGCTCTTGTCCAGGCCGGCATGGATGCTGCAGGCCGCCGGGCTTGGTGGGAAGCGGGTGAGCAGACGGCCGTACATGGAGCGAGTGCACTCGAGACCCACAAGCGTCTGTCTGTCGATCGGCAGGTCCGGCAGCAGGCGCAGGTCGCCGTGCCAGTCGATCGTGGCGGCATCGTGCCAGATGGCCCGTGCAGTTTGGTCGTCGATGTCGCTCACGGTGCCCAGCAGTCCGCACAGGAAGCGGGTAAGCGGGCCGGCGCGACGCAGGACCATGACACGCAGCTCAACCGCCAGCCTGTCCCACTGTGAGCGGCCCCACGGCAGGCATGCATCGGCGCTGCTGTCGCTCGTGCTCTGCATCGTCGCCGAGGTTCGTTCGTTTTTCTTTTTGTTGCTGTTGCTGTTGATCTCGAACCGCAACGATGAAGAGAGCGGGCAAGGTCGACGTCGACGACCTGTTTGGTGCCTTTTCAGACTCGGATGAGGACGTGCAGACAAGCATGCCCATCCCGCTGCCCTCGGCGCTGCTCACGAAGCGGTCGCTGCCCACAAACGCTTCTGCCGACAGGTCGTCTGCAGCAGCTGCAGCAACCGGCGGCGAATCGTCGTCCAAGCGGCACAAGACGTCGTCCGAGGCCAATGATGGCGACGACGGCCACAAGGACCATGTCGACATGGAGTTGTCGTCGTCTTCGCTGTACAAGCCGTCGCTGACGGTGCAGGCGCTGCAAGCCAGCGTGACGGCTGTGGTTGCCGACGACTTTGACCAGAACGTCGAGAAGGAGTATGCGCAGGCCGAGGGTCTGACTGGTGCTGGCTCGACTGCTGCTGCTGCTGCTGCTGCGACCGGTGCCGACGGTGCTGCTGGAGATGCCGGTGCCGACGGACAGGCCAGCGGCAAGCCCACTGGCCAGCTCGTTCTGACCCACCAGGTCAGTCGCCTTGCGACAGCCCGTCTGTGATCTACTGCCATCAATGCTGACACCAAGGTGAATGCACAACGCGGCCAGGTCCGCCACCAAGTCGCGGTCCCGCCCGGATACGACTACGTCCCGCTGGCCAAGGACGTGCCGCCCGAGAACCCCGCGCGCACGTACCCGTTCAAGCTCGATCCCTTCCAGCAGACGTCAGTCATTTGCATTGAGCGCAGCGAGTCGGTGCTTGTGAGTGCGCACACCAGTGCAGGCAAGACGGTCGTGGCCGAGTATGCCATTGCCAAGAGTCTGCGCGACAAGCAGCGTGTCATTTACACGAGTCCCATCAAGGTGAGCCGGACCATGATTCGTGGCTCGTGGCTTTGTCTTTGTGCCATCGGGCTGCGTTGATAAGAAACCGTCTGGATCGCTGACGCATGGACTCTGTGGATTGCGGTAGGCCCTGTCGAACCAAAAGTACCGTGAGCTGCAGCAGGACTTTGGCGATGTGGGTCTGATGACGGGAGACGTCACGATCAACGCCAATGCCAGTTGTCTGGTCATGACCACCGAGATTCTGCGGTCCATGCTCTACCGCGGCAGTGAAGTCATGCGCGAGATCGCATGGGTCATCTTTGACGAAATCCACTACATGCGCGACAAGTGTGAGTGGTGGTGGCTTGCTGCTCAGTTGTTTGGTGGCCACGGCGTGCCAAGCTGACCATGTCTTGATGTGGCGATCGCCTTACAGCCCGCGGTGTTGTTTGGGAAGAGACGCTCATCCTGCTGCCCGACAAGGTGCGGTTTGTGTTCCTGTCGGCCACCATCCCCAACGCCATGCAGTTTGCCGAGTGGATTGTCAAGATCCACAAGCAGCCCTGCCACGTCGTCTACACCGACTACCGCCCGACACCACTGCAGCACTACCTGTTTCCGTCCGGTGGCGAGGGCATTTACCTGGCGGTCGATGAAAAGGGCACGTTCCGCGAAGACAACTTCCAAAAGGCGATTGCGTTCCTTGGCGACGACAGCGAAGATGCCGGAAAGAAAAAGGCCGGCGGTCCCAAGGGCAAGGGCAAGCGCGACAGGAGCACCAAGGGTAGTTGCTGCATTTGTTGCTTGGCAGACTGCTACAGCTGCTGCTGTTGGTGTTGCTGCTGTTGTTTCGCACATACTCACGCATTGTTTCATTTCCATACAGGCCCCACGGATCTTTACAAGATCCTCAAGATGATCATGGTCAAGAACTACCACCCCGTCATTGTGTTCTCGTTCTCCAAGCGTGAGTGCGAGGCCAATGCGCTGCAGCTGTCCAAGCTCGACTTCAACGACGACTCGGAGAAGGAGCTCGTCAAGAGCGTGTTTGAGAACGCGATTCTGCCCTTGAGCGAGGACGACAGAGGGCTGCCGCAGATTGAGCACATTCTGCCGCTGCTCAAGCGAGGCATCGGAATTCATCACTCGGGTCTTCTCCCGATCCTCAAGGAAGTCATTGAGATTCTCTTCCAAGAGGGTCTCCTCAAGGTGCTGTTTGCGACCGAGACGTTCTCGATCGGCCTCAACATGCCCGCCAAGACCGTCGTGTTCACGTCTGTGCGCAAGTTTGACGGCAAGGAGACGCGGTGGCTGTCGGGCGGCGAGTACATTCAGATGTCTGGCCGTGCCGGCCGTCGTGGTCTGGACGACCGCGGTATCGTCATTCTTATGATCGACGAGAAGATGGAGCCGGATGTTGCCAAGGGCATGGTCAAGGGCGTCTCGGATGCGCTCAACTCTGCCTTTCATCTCACATACACGATGATTCTCAATCTGCTCAGGATTGAGGGCGTGCCGCCCGAGCACATTCTGCAGAGCAGCTTCTTCCAGTACCAAAACGGCGCGCGCATCCCTCAGCTTGTCAATGGTGAGTTTGGGCTCGCTTATTGGATCGATGGCTGTCTTTATGTATGCCATGCCATGCCATGCCATGCAAACAGGTGACTGCACAGCAACTCATGTGAATGTTCATGTCAAACAGAGCTGCAGGTGTACGAGAAGCGTCGCGATGCCATCGTGGTGGAGGACGAGGAGCTCGTGAGCGAGTACTACCAGATCCGTGCCCAGCTGGACATTTACAAAAAGGACATGCGCGAGGTGCTCAACCAGCCGGCATACACGGTGCCGTTCCTGCAGCCAGGCCGTCTTGTGCATATTGTTCGCGAGCCCACACCCGAGTGCCCCGACAGCGACTTTGGCTGGGGTATGGTGGTCAACTTTATCAAGCCGCAGCTGCCGCGCACCGCTCCTGGTGGCAAGAACGCCAACCTCAAGACGCTTGCCGAAGAGCCAACGTACATTGTCGATGTGCTCCTGCACTGTGCTGCTGGCACGGAAGACCATCCCACTGGCATCGTGCAGCCTGGCCCGAGGTTCGATCCGCATGCCGACCCCAAGGTCAACCAGCCCAAGGGCAGCATGGTTGTTGTGCCGTGTCTGCTGTCGACGTTCAACGGCCTGAGCGTGGTCCGAGCCAACCTGCCTAAAGACCTCAAGAGTCAGGTGTCCCGCAACCAGATCCTGTCGACCGTGCGCGAGATTGAGCGGCGGTTCAAGGACGGCATTCCGCTCCTTGACCCGATCAAGGACATGAAGATTGAGGACGAGGCGTTCCAGAAGCTTGTCAAGGTGAGTCTGGCTGTGCAGGGTTATGCTTCAGTTGGCAAAGACTGACTGGCGGCTGTCCCAGAAAATCCATGTTCTTGAGCCGCGTCTGTTCTCGCACGCGCTGCACAAGGACGCGCGACTCCCCGAGCTGTATGCGCAGTTTGACAGCAAGATGCAGCTGGCCGGCAAGATCAAGGCGGTACGCAAGCAGATCACGGATGCCGAGTCGATCCTGCAGCTCGACGAGCTCAAGGCACGCCGCCGTATTCTGCGACGTCTTGGGTACACGTCGGACGTGGGCGTGATTGAGATCAAGGGCCGTGTGGCGTGCGAGATTTCAGCGGGCGACGAGCTCGTGCTCACGGAGCTCATTTTCAACGGCGTGTTCAACGACCTGTCCGTGGAGCAGACGGTTGCGCTGCTGTCGTGCTTTGCGTTTGGCGAGCGGGCGTCTGACGATGCCAACGCCATGCGCGAGGAGCTCAAGGGCCCGCTGCGCATGCTGCAGGAGACGGCGCGCCGCATTGCCAAGGTGTCGCAGGAGAGCAAGCTTGCTCTTGACGAGGACGAGTATGTGGCCAGCTTCCGGCCCGACCTCATGGACGTGGTGTATGCGTGGTGCGAGGGGGCCAAGTTTAGCCAGATTTGCAAGATGACGGACGTGTTTGAGGGATCGATCATCCGCGGGATGCGGCGACTGGAGGAGCTGCTGCGGCAGCTTGTGACTGCGGCCAAGAGCATTGGCAACGTCGAGCTGGAGACCAAGTTTAGCGAAGGTGCGGTGGTTGCGAGGATGTCGTTTGCAAGGATGGCGGTGACTGACCCGTGTGAATGCATGTGTGTCTGACGACAGGCATTGTCAAGATCAAGCGCGACATTGTGTTTGCAGCCAGCTTGTATCTGTAGCTGGACGGGCAGCCGCCGCCCGAGTGCCGCCCGTGTCGTGTGCCGCCCGTGTGCCACCTTCTCAGCCTTCATGGCCGTCCCAGCCGTCCCAGCCGTTCCAGCCTGCATGGCCAGCCTGCATGGCCAGCACTCTCCGACCGCACAGACGCTGTTGCACTGGAGATCCCATGCATGTGATCCGCAGGATGAGCCAGCAGACGCTTTGATTAAAACCCTGCCCCGACTACCAACATCCCATTGCATCCCATCGTCTTCAGTGCGAGAATGCCCGAGCAACACAAGCAGCACCGACACACACGCCGCCAGCAACGAAGCGCTCTGGCCCCGCTGGCCCTCGCCGTCGGGGCGCTGTGCGCATACGTTGGCATGGGGGCCGGCATTCCGTCCGTGCACGCGCAGCTGGGACCCATTGCGTCTGCACCGACGACGGTCACGGCTGGGTACGCCTGTGATGCGGCCAGCTGCAAGCCGCCGGCGTGCCAGTGCCCGTCCCGCAACCCGCCCAACGGCCTCGACCCCAAGAAAATCCCGCAGTTTATTACGCTGAGTGAGTGTTTGGTTGTGACTATGGTTGTGCCTGTGGTTGTGTGCTAGTGCTCGTGAGGTGTCGCTCTGCCGCTCTGCCCGCTCTCTTGCCCGCTCTCTTGCCCGCTGCTCCCGCACAGCCACGGGCTGCTTTGTTGACGGCGGGCTGGTTGGTTGGCGTGCGGGTCGTTCAGTCAATGATTGCTTTGCACAATGCTGCGTGGTGCCACCACACACACACACACACACACCCACTCGTGAACACACCCACTCGCCGGTCCGCTTGCTGACCCCGCTTGCTGACCCACTCACCAACCCGCCCTCCCAGCCTTTGATGACTCGATCAACTCGGTGCTCATCGACCAGATCCGCAACTACACCTCCGCCTACACAAACCCAAACGGCTGTCCGCTGGCCGCAACCTTTTTCCTGTCCACCCAGTACACCGACTTTTGGTGCGTGCTAGCCTGCCATTCCCCTACGACCTGCCTGCCTGTCCACCGCCATCCGCCTTCAGGGACTAACCATCCGCTCCAGGCTGGCCCAGCAAATGTACGGCGCCGGCCATGAGATTGCCGTGCACACAATCAACCACATCGGCGACCCTCCTCTGGGCGAGATCACCGGCGCCGTGGCTGCCATCTCGGCCTTTTCCGGCGTTCCCGTGAGCAAGATCACAGGCTTCCGCACGCCGTTCCTGCGCTACACCCGCAAGACCTTTGAGAACCTGCAGACCGCCAAGACGTTCCTGTACGACTCGTCCATGCCTCTCGACTACAGTGCCACCCAGTAAGTCCATTCCTTATATCTCTTATTTCGGCGCGATGATCTGACCGTGGATGACAGGACCTGGCCGTACACGCTCGACAATGGCCCGTACACGAGCTGCTCGGGCGGCACCTGCGAGCTGCCGTTCAGATTCCCTGGACTGTGGGAGATTCCCATGTACACACTCAGAAACGCAGACGGCTCGGAGAATGCGGTCATGGACCCCAACCCCGTCCCTGGCGGCACGCCCGGCATGCCCAACGCCGACGAGATCTTCAACACGTACAAGACCAACTTCTTGAACCGCTACAACTCGCACCGGCTGCCCATGGGCATCTACCTGCACGCTGCCGTCTCGGTCACGCAGCCGGCCCACATTACCGGTGTCCGTCGCTTCATGGACTGGATCCGCTCCAGCGGCTACAGCGACGTGTACTGGGTGTCGAACCAGCAGCTGCTTGCGTGGATGGCTAACGCGACGGATGTCGAGGCATCGCTCAAGAACCCCGCGCTCGACTGCCTCATGCCTGCCACCGCGCCTGGCAACCAGGAGGTCTGCGACGGTGTCGACAACAACGGCGATGGCGTGATCGACGAGGGTCTCGTTGCCAACTGCTACTACGCCAACCTCGCCGCCAGTTTCTCGGTAAGCCTACAGCCGTGGCACCGTCTCGCGACTGGTCACTGCCCATCTGCCGCTGCCCATCTCACACAAAACCTGCTTGACTCAACAGACGTGCTTTGGATGCCCCACCACCGTGCCCAACGTGTCCAACCCGGTTCCCTTCAACGGCGCACCCCCCCTCAGACCCGTCCCTGCGACTGCCTGCGCGAATGGCGGCACCTGGAACCCAGCGACCGGCCTGTGTGTTGCCCTGACCCGTGCCGCCAAGCCCGCGCCGCCTGCTGCCAACAAGACGGGATCGGGTGCCGGTGGTGCCACCGGCGGCCCGTCTGGCAACGGAGGTCTCTCTGCCAAGAGCTCCTCCCTGTCCAGTGCCGTCACGGCTGGCATTGCCATCCTGGTCGCCGCAATCGTTGCTGGCTATGTCCACTAGACCACCACGATCCGGGCGGCCTTGTCTCGCTCCTCTGCTTGCTTATTCAGTGCTGCGCTGTCCGTCTGTCCGGCCATCCCAGTCATCTTGTCTGCAATGAATTGAATCTTATCATTGACGGGCGTCTCTGCCAGCCTGTGGGTTCGCACACGTAGCAACAACACATTGCACACTGTATTCAAGCGAATCTCCCAGCGATGCCTATTGTCTCGCCACCTTGCCCGTCTGCTGTGTGGTCGATGTGGGAATGTCCGACGTGATCTGGGTCAGGTCGACAATGAACTGGCCAATCTTGTCCAGCTGTGCCAGCGTATCCGTTGTCGAGTTGAGCCGATTGTTGAGATGCGACTTGACCACGTTGAACAGGTTGTTGGTCGCCCTGCCATCCAGCACACACACACACACACATGCGCCATTCAGTCGCGTGAGTGTGTCGTCGCGAGCAGAGGCTAACAACGCCATGCGAGCCACAGACACCAGACACCAGACACACATTTTGACCTGGCCCAGCAGCAGGGATTTCTGCGTGGCGTTCTTGAGCGTCTGGTCGAGCTCCGACTGCCACTTGGCGCTGCGCGACTGCATCTCTTCCAGCTTCGTTTGGAGCCTGGCAATCTCATTATTGCGATTCAAGATGACATTGTTCTTCTCCTGTGTCCGTTGGTTGGATCCACCGATCCTCCATCGCGTCAGCTCTAACATTCACATGCGCAGACACACACACACACACACACACACACACACACACACACACACACACACACACACACACACACACACACACGCTCACTCGCACCGGAAGCATGGCAAGACACTCACCTCGGACGACGCGAGAAAGGCTTGCCGGTCCTTTTCCGTCTTTTCTTGCGCGTTGCGTGCACGCTCAATGAGCTCACCGTTGGTGGCTGACAGGGTGTCGTATCTCGATATGATGTCCTTGATCTCAGCAAACTCGTCGCCGCTCTCCAGCACGCCTTCAAGGTACCGCTGGAACCACAGGTCTGTCCACCGTGTCGAGCATTTCCATGCCATGCCATGCCGCACCATGCCGTGTCAGTGCGACTGCGACGTGCCAGAGAACGAGATGCTCTTACTGGAATCGACGGCTTTGGTCTGGCGGTCCTTTTTGGTGCCGAGCGACGTGATCGAGTCTTTGAGCGAGTAGATCTCCGACTCTTTCTGCTCACGGATCTTGCGTTCGTCCATTGACTTTTTGAGTGCGCGCATCCTCTTGGCATCGTTTTCCTGTCTCTGCGTGTCAGCATGCATCACATGCATCACACTGGGGCACGTTGGCCGGCAGACATCGATGCAACGAGCCCATACTTTGAGAAATTTGTCAAACTTGAGAAGCGACTCTTTGAGCTGCGTTTCTTTGCGCGCGAGCTCCTCCCGTCGCTGGGTGAGCGACTCCATTTTCATGGCGAATTCCTCCTTCTGCTTGGTCAGGCCTGTCTCGACCTCGAGCATCTCGCGACGGCGCTCAAGGAGCCGTGTCGCCGGTGTCAGATCATGGTCTTCTTGCTCGGGCACCTTGCTGTTTCATGCGTGGGGATGTCGTGTGAGCGAGACGTGGGATGAGATGAGAGCCATGGGGGATGGACGGCGCGACTTGCATAAAGAGCTTGCGCTCGACGTTGACTCGGAAGTACTCTTCCATGTTGGCCATTGCCGAAGCCATGATGGGCAGACTGGCACGCGTCGGTTGCCAGTCAACGTTTGCGGATCGCTCGCCAACCCTTTGTCGTGATCCATAAATGCTCCATGCCGGCTCCAGGTCCAACGCCAACGACGCCCACTGGCTGAGCTGCGAGCTGCTGCCGCACTTGAGGCAGCTCAAGCTCACACTGCGCATGCCGCCATCTGCACCAGCACTCGCACTCGCGCCCGCAGCTGCACACACACAGGTTCGTGTGACGCCCACGACGCTGTTCGTCGGCGACTCGGCCGACTCTGGATCCCCTCCAACCGTGCAAGTGACGCTGCCAGCGCTGGTCGAGCCAGCGTCTCTGCGGACGTCGTTCGCGGGGCCGTTCCTGCACTTGACGCTGTCTGTGCGCCAGCTGATGCCGTCGCCGCCGTCGTCTCGGCCATCGTCTCGACCGTCGTCGCCGTCGGCGCTGCTGCTCGAGCCCGCAGCTCACGGCCAGCAGCAGCCTGCACATGCCGACATGGCCCAATGGCGGTCGACATCGGCCCTCTCCTGCCGCAACTGCTGCGCACTTCTGACGCAAGATCCAGCACCCGCCGCTCAGCCCGCATCGGCCCACCAGCCGCCGCTGTTCAAGCGGTGTCTGAGACTGCCGTCGCAGCACTGGCACGAGATGCTCGAGTGCTGGGCGTGCCACCACGAAGACTACTCGTCGACGCTCAAGGGCCAGCAGGGCGGCCTCATCTTTGCGCAGCAGCACTCGCTCATGGTGGGCGACTCGCATCTCCTCTTGCATCCATCCGATCTGCGGCTGGACCGGCTGCGTATTGCGTACAACGGATCCGAGGTGTGTGTGACTGTGTGGTGTCGGCGTGTGTGACTGTGTGTGGCTGGGATGTCGGATGCATAAGAAGGCCCGGGTTGCTGTCGTAGACCCTGTGGCCGATACAAGCCTCCAAGATTGCCTCGACTCGAGGATGTGCCGGATAGACACCTCTGCATTCCGAGCCATGAATGCTGGGCTACAATCCCAGCACATATTCGCATATTGCCTTGCCTTGCCTTGCCTTGTCTGGACGGCTATCATTGTCTTGGAACGGCTGGACTGATGCAGCATGCATTGCAACACTGGCAGAGTATTCTTCGGTCTGCGCGGTGGATCCAGGTGCAGTGCGATCGGTGCCGTGCGCCTGTGGGCGAATGCTTCATGGATCGCGAGGCTGCTTCAGACTCGGTCGGTGAGACTTTTTGGCGTTGTTGTGCTGGATCTGCAATGCGCACGCGGGCCGCTGACACGAGCCAATGGACAGACATGTCGCAAGTGCAGATGATCAGGCTGGCAAAGTATCGGGTGGATGCAATGCTATGGACCGGGTAAGGGGACTGCTCGGCAATGCTGCGACTGTCAAGAGCATGTGCGCAGTATACTGAACGGCCGAGTGGCTGCAGATGCGTGCTGCAGACGCCGTTTGTAGAGTGCTTTGTGAGCGAGCTGCTGGATGCGTGCCAAGCACATGCCACATACCGGTTCTATGTGCACGACGAAGACTCGCGACCGGATGATGGCAGCGTGGCACCGCCGTCTCTCTTTGTGAGTGGTGCTGTGACGGGGTGTTGCCATGCCGTGTGCATATCTGACTCTGCCCGCAGTTGTGGCTGTTTGCGCCGCACGTCGAGGTTGGACGGATGTATGGCGACGGCAAGGGATCGTGTGCCATGTTTCCAGGTGAGCACAGCGTGAAGCGGATCTGTGGCAGTGGCAGATGGGGCACGTTGAACAGGCTGGGCAGAGTGGCGCGGCAGGCTGACATGTTGGCGGGCGGATGACTGCACGGCATGCAGCTGTCAAGATTCTGTATCAGGTGCTCACGAGCGGGGCCAGGGAGCCTGTCGACGGGCAGGGGTCGGCCGCTGCGCAGAACGGCCACGCATGCGAAGCCGACGGGCCAGGCAAGGCCGAGACGGTGCATCTGGCGGGCGACCTGATTGCGCAGCTGCTGCATGTGCTGCAGGCCAGCACGGCCGCCCATGTGCCTCCACACGAGCAGGTCTTGTTTGGGCACTCGCTCGGCATCCTTCCACGCTGTCCGTCCGAATGAAGCTGTTGCAGCTTGCCCCATCTCACACAAGCGCAACCCTCGATCGACGATGGCGACAGCAACGACGACGACGACGACGACCACAACCAGAATGATGGCCGGAGACCAGCACCAGCCGATGCCTGCCAGCCACGCCAGCAGCGCAGCAGGCAGCACCACCGCAGGCATCGCACACCATTCCATCCCCCTTGGTGCATCAGCCGCAGCGGCCGCCAGCACGCCGCTTGCACACAACACCAACCACACCAACACCCCGCAGACAGCGCAGCCTCTGCCGGCCAAGAAGCGACGGACGGCCGGCGGCAACAACAACAGCAACAGCAACAACAACGGCAACGGCAACGGCAGCGGCGGTGAAACGGATGCCGGCGGCTCGCTGTCCAACAGGGCCGAGCTCCCCGATGAGGTGTGTGGCCGCTTGCCTGTCCGTCTGCCTGTCCGTCTGCCTGCCTGCTGCTCTCTGTCTTGCAAGCGCCGGCCCTTGGAAACTTTTGGCGCAGAGCTTGATTTGGGGTCTTGTTTCCGGGTGGGGGTGCCGGCGGCTTACCACAATGGACTGCCGCATCCGTCGGCTGCCGGCCGGCTCGTGCGGCGGACACTGGTCTGCGAATGCGGTCGGCAGGGCGGCTGCGTGCCGTGGATGGCAGCCACACGCTTCCACCGCACATGCCCTCTGCCCGGTCGGCCCCGTGCCGCGTGCCCCGTTTCTTCTCCAGCAGACTGCAGCGCCACTTGGCCCGTGCACCATGTCGACGCCTCGTGGATGGCTGGAATGACTCACACCGACGGCTGGCTGCTTGAATCTCGCCTGCTCCCGCCGCCCTTGTTTCGCCGCCGGCTTGCCTCTTTACCAGTCGATGCGGATCGATGTGTCGCGATGGGACACCGCACAGCTCGTCAAGTACCTGCGGTCCTTCAAGCTGCCCGAGCCCGCACTGGTCACGGCCTCGCCCTCCGACACAGCCACAGCAACATCTGCATCGAGGAAGCGCAAGGCCAGCCATGACATGTACAATCGCGACGCACTCGTGTCGATCGTGTCGGCCCACCTCAACGAGTCCAAGGTCAACGAGCACGAGACGGTGGCACAGTTCATATATGCCGTCATGCACAAGGACACGATCCTCAAGCTGCCGCCTCGCCTGCTGCGGCTGCGCTCTTGAGCCGCGCCTCGTCTCGTTTCCTCTCTTTATGGTCTGTTGTAGAGCCCGTTCTTTCCCTTGGTGTGGTTGGTGATGATCGTGACGTCTTGGACCCCTCTTTGCCTTGTTCCTCTTCTTCTTGTTGTTGTTCTTGTTCGACTTCCTGCCACCAATACATGTTTTTCCGCATCCGCATTCATCCGCAGCCGACTTAAATACCTCGCCTGGCCCCATAGCCCGTTTCTCCCCCCATACGCCTACCCATGTCATTCCTCATCGATTCGGCCGTCTCGGCCTTCCGCAGCACCCTGTTCACGGGCATGGGCCTCATTGACTTTACACAGGCCGGCTTCCAGCGTGCAGCACGCTCATTCAATCCCAAGGCGCTGGATGTCGACCTCACCGGCAAGGTCGCCATTGTGACTGGTGCGCGCCTGCCACTGTCATCATGCTGCCGAGCCGATCGGCATCCTCACGCTTGCCACGCTTGCCATGCTATGCAGGCGCAAACAGCGGCCTGGGCAAGGAGACCGCGCTCGGTCTCGCCAAGCTCGGCGCCACGGTGCTGATGGTGTGCCGCAACCCGACCACGGGCGAAGCCGCCCGCGCAGAGCTAGCCGCATCGGCCACATCGCCGTCCAACGTGCGGCTCGAAGTCGTCGACGTGAGCCGGCCGGCTCAGATCCAGGCGTTTGCGGAAAAGTTTGTTCGCGAGCACAAGCAGCTGGACATTCTCGTCAACAATGCTGGCGTGCTCCTCAACGAGCGCACAGAGACGGCGGATGGCATCGAAACGACGTTTGCGACCAACACGCTCGGCGTGTATTATCTGACCAAGCTGCTGCTGCCTCGGCTGACCGAGACGCCAGAGAGCCGGGTTGTAAGTGCGGGAATAGCGTGGGAGCGTGTCATGCGACATGTGCCCTGGCCCGCGGGCATTCATGCATGATCGATCAATGGAACTGACAACCACGCCATGTCGCCACGTCACCACGCCACTCGGCCGCCATGGAACAACGCGTCAGATCAATGTGAGCAGCGGCGGCATGTACACCGAGCAGCTGTCGACCAAGGACCTCGAGTCCAAGCAGGGCACATACAATGGCGCGTTCGCGTACGCGCAGACCAAGCGCGCCGAGATCGAGCTGGCGACCGCCTGGGCACAGCAGACGCCCGGCGTGCGGTTCTACTCGATGCACCCGGGCTGGGCCAACACGTCGGGCGTGCAGACGTCGCTCCCGGGCTTCTTCAAGACCATGGAGTCGCGTCTGCGCACGGCTGCCGAGGGCGCCGACACGATTGTGTGGGCGGCAGCGTCGCGCGAGGTGCTTGAGCAGGCACCCAACGGCAGCTTCCTGTTTGGTGCGTGGCTGTATTGGGATGATATGGGATGGATGGGATTGCTGACTAACTGACTGACTGACTGACTATTCTGTGCATTGTGCATTGCACGTCGTGGGACGACTGGCTGTTCACTCGCTTGCTCGCCCGCACGGCCGCGCCACAGACCGCAAGGTCACCAGCCCGCATATGTCGCTGGCAGGCACCGAGGCGCCGCCCGGCGAGGTCGCCAAGCTGATCGACGCCTGCGAGGCGTATCTGGCGCGTCTGCAGCCGTCGAAGCCCTAAGCCTGCGGCGTGTCTCTCTGATATCTCTCTGACGTCTCTTGTGTGTGCCTCTTGCTTCTCTCGTGCGTGCCTCGTATCTCTCTCGCATGCTGCGGCTCGCCTGGTGTTGCCGGTGTCGCCAGCGAATAAACGCCGCTTCTGGCACCCGATCTGGCCGCAATCGGGCCCTTCGATCAGGCGCACCGCACCGCAGCCAAACTTTTCTTGCTCCCAAACACGGGCAGCTGTGCATCTGCCCGATTGTGTCTCACAGCAACGCCCGCCCGCCCGCACCATGGCCCAGACGACGTGCCCCTACGACTTTGTGGTTGCGCTGGGCTTCGAGTCGAGTGCGAGCGAGAGCAGCAGGCTGGCCGCGCTCTCGTCCATCGCATCGCCGCCGTCGCCGCTGTCGTCGCTGCCGTCGTCCCTCGCGGCATCGCTCCCATCAGCGTCGGTGTCGCCCACCTCGACCGCCGCGTTGTCTCACGCTCGTCCACTTTTGCTGCCTGCGGCTGCGTCTGCTGCTTCAACGGCTGCGACGGCTGCTTCAGCAACGGCCGATGCCCCTGATGCGCTCGCAGCCGCGGACGGCACTGGAAACCACGAGCCTGAGCCCCCGCCCGTGCTCAGCGGCAGCATCGACATGGCCGCACACGGCCCTCTGCACCAGCAGCAGCACCAGCAGCAGCAGCACCAGCAGCAGCAGCCTCACCGTGCGCTCCCACGCGATCAAGGCGAGATCGTCCTCATTGCGTTTGCCGTCGTCGACGTCCGGGCTCGCTGCACCGTGCATGACCAGCAGATCCCCGTGCAGCCTCTGCACCCAGTCACGGCTGCCCACACTGTCCGCGACGGAGGTGCGTGCCTGGCTGCCGTCGCTCCCCTCCGCCTCCCGTCCGCTTCCCCAGCCCATCTCGTCCCATGCTTTGTTTGACGCAATGCGGCACTCGCCCATCATCTGACCTGCCGCTGATGCACACCCGTCCCCCAATCGTCTGTGCACTGCTGACCCGTCCGCCACACTCCCGTCTCACCCCCACCTAAACACAGCCGTGCCGCTCAAGACTGCCATAGACTGCCTCATTGCGTACATCGAGACCAGCATCACCTCGGCGGGCCGCACGTTTGCCTTTATGACCCATGGCGAGTGGGACCTGCGCTACCAGATCTCGAGAGAGGCGCGCGAGAAGAGCATCGCGCTGCCGCCCTACTTTGGCATCTTCTTTGACACCATCCAAGAGTCCATCAAGTATCTCAGGCTCCTGCCGCAGCACGTCCCTGTCGCCACGCTCGCTGCCATACCCGACGCCTCGATGCCTCCTGGATCTGTCGCACCTCTGCCTCCTTTCCATCCCTCGCACGGATCCGGCAGCCAGTACCACTCGGGCCACCAGCAGCCCATGCCGATTGCGCCGCATTTGCAGACTCATGGACAGTATCTGTTCCACCAGCAGCAGCTGATGACTCTCAAAAAGTCATTGTCGGGTCTCTGTGGCATCCTTGGCGTGCCTTGCAGCCCAAAGATCCGCGGGGCATCCGAGACGGCCATGCAGGTTGCTCAAGTCGCGCTGTTTCTGCTCGAGCGTGCGCCAGTTGCACTCGGCCAGTTCCGTGCCACCTATGGACTGACGATCGGCTCTCAGCAGTACCGGTACCTGCTCAGAAGCAGACTCGGGCCGTCTGCAGTGCCAGCAAGTAGCGTAGAGGCTGCACATGGGCCCGGCTCCGAGGACACACAAGATGATCTGTCGGCCATCCCGTTAGTGCATCCTGTCAACCTTGCCAAGCAGATGGCCATGTTCCTAGAGTCTCGGTCCTGCACTGTCCGTCTAAGCGGTCTTCCCTTTCGTGTGACTGAGCAGTAAGTGGCCATTGCGTCGGCTTGAGAGATGTTAGGGCTTGATGGGCTGATTCGCTTATACTTGATCTCTCTCGCCAATCAGCGAAGTGGAAGAGTGGCTGTCCACGTCAAATGCCAAGCTCGTACGACTGGTTCTGTCTCGCAACCGTCAGCAGCGGCTGGATGGCACTGGATTCGCCGTGTTTGCCAACCATGACGACGCCCGCCTGTGTTTGATCTTGAACGGCCGCACATTCATGGACCGCACCATCCAAGTCAGCCCCTGCCAAGACGACGTTCTGGACGCCGCGCCATTGCCGCATTCGTTGTCGTCAACCAGACCCAGCACGCCTGCGAACGCGGCGTTGGCCACGACTGTCCCTTCGACTCCAACCTACGCGTCAACCACCAGATCAAACATACCGTCGTTTCGCGACACAAAGCAGCTGCATGCGCTCCCGCCCAACCCACGACCTGTGGCGTCGCTCCATCACCTCGGTGGATCCAGCACCGCTGCCATTGTGTCTGCTGCCTCGAGTCCCTCTGGGCGGCGTGAGTCAGGCTCAGCGCGTGCGACGGCAGAGCCAAACAAGCCTTCCAAGTCAGCCGAGTGGGAGTGCCCGACCTGCCAGTTCTCCAACTTTGCAGAGCGCAAGGTTTGCTTAAACTGCACCAAGCGCCAGTCTCGCGGCAAGCTGCACCCCAAGACGACGATGGCTCCGGACGTTGCTACAACCAAGCCAGTGCCCGCTTCGTCTGGTCATGCGGGGCTGTCGTCTACGCCAAAGTCGCATCGTCGTGACCAGCGACTGCGATCCAAGTCGCCCACCAAGGCTCTCTCCAGCAAGTCGCATGCCCAAAAGCACCATGACGAAGAACAGTCTCAGCAGTCGCAGCCGCAGTCGCAGCAGATCGAGCAACAACAGCCGCTGGTACCACCTGCCTCGACTATTATACCCACGCTCGTTCCACTGTCTCTGCATCTGCCAGTTTCGATTTCAGTGCATGCATCGCAGCATGCCCAGGTGTCTCCAGCCGCACCCTTTTACTCGACTGCTCTGGTGCAGGCCCAGCCAGCGCCGTGGAATCCAGCCATTGGCTCGCCGGATTTCATTCCGCCTGGCTCCGTCATGCTGCCCGTCAACCACGGCTACCCGCCGCCGTACCAGTATCCGTCCCCGCACCCGCTGTTGCTTCAAAGCATGCCCGCGACGATGCCACCGACGCCCCACGCGACGCGTTTCCGCGACTGGATATGCCCCGTCAAGACATGCCAGTTTGTAAACTATGGCAGCCGCGCGACGTGCATGAGGTGCCAGCTGGCCAAGCCGGTGCACTTTCCGTTATTTTATCCAAGTCGCGACCAGCCGCATGGCCAGCCGCAGGAGCACCCGCAGCAGCAGCAGCAGCAGCAGCCAGGCTCTGTCGACCCTGCTGGCACGCCGCTGCCTGTCCCCCCTGCTGCCGATCCTGTCTCGGCGTCATCGGCAGAAGCAGCGCCAGATGCAGACCAGGAGCCCGCTGGGAAACCGGAAACGCCGACGTCGGCGCCGCCTGCTGGATTCTTATACCCCCAGCAGACTGTTCATGAGCAGCAGCACTACGCGTTTCCGTATCCGCAAGGACAGCAGCCCCAACCCATGTACGAGCACTACTTGCAACAACAGCAACAGCAACAACAGCATCAGCCATACCCATACCAATATCTGCCGCAGCATCAACAACAGCACTTTGTTCCGTACCAGCAGCACCTTCACCAGCACCAGCAGATGTACGTTGCCGTCACTGGCCCAGCCGGCATGATGCCGCCCCTCCCACTGTACCACCACCCGTACACTGCGCCGATGCTGCCCAATGTCATGCATCTGCACCCATACCCAGGCCTCCAGCAGCAGCCGTACCCGCCGCCGTACCTCCAACCCGTGCAGACGTCAGAGGCGCAGCCGGGCCAGCATCTGCAGCCGGCTGGCAACGCCACCACCACCACGGCCACGACCCAAGACAAGCGACACGTTCAAGAGCAAGACAGCGATGCCAGCGACGATACCAGCGACGAAGACGATGATGAAGAGGATGATGTGGTGATTGTGCTTGAGCCTGCGCATCGTCAATGAAAGCCCGCTGTCCCAAGCCACGACCACGCTTGCTGCCTTTTCGTTTGTTGTCGCCGATCTCCGCGATGGCGCAGCCCAAGAGCAGTCGCAGCCGCAGCATCAGCAGCAGCATCAGCAGTATCGGCAGTGTCAGTGTCAGTAGCGCTGGCCTTGGCCGTCCCACCTGCCCCAGCTGTCCCGGCAGCCCCAGCATGCACCCCATCGGCGGCCCGTCGACACCGCTCCTCAACCACCACGTCCATCCGCACTACCATGCCGTGGTGCCCGTGGCCGACGTGCCCGCCACGCCAGCCGTCGAGCACCACAACCACAGTCGTCACGGTCGTCGCCAGATGTCCAAGTGGCAGTGGTGGTGGTGGTGGGGCCATGAGTGGAGACAGCGGCACTCGGACCGTCTGATGCTGCTCGGCTGTGTGGCCGTCGGCGCCATGCTCTGGACGCTCCCGCTCCCGCCGTCGTCTGCCGCTGACGGGCTATCGGCTGCTGGCATGCACCTGCTCGCCGTGTTTATCAGGTGCGTCTGAGCTCATCTACCCCACACAACCATGCGCGTGCGTGCGTGCGTGCGTGCGTGCGGGAAAAATGATACTCGATGAGACCACGATCCGCGACTGTTTGGCCGCACATCTCGTATCGCCAGTGGGACTAACAGCACAACGGGCAACACGTGGCAGTGTGATGCTGGCGCTCATGACGACCGAGGTGCCGATCGCGATTGTGGTGTCGGTCGCCATGGTCGTGTTGACGCTCAGTGGGACGTGGATGTGTCCCACGCGCGACGGCAGTGTCGAGTGCTATCGGTGCGGGTTGGCACGAGACCCGCTGGGCGGCGGTCTTGCGGCTGGTGTGTACGAATGCGAGACTCTACATGTACGTGCCGGCATCGAGCGTGGCTTGCATCCATGTGGTGTGTGTGGTGTGTGTGTGTGTGTGTGTGGGCTGACAGGAGCGATGGCAGGACGGGTTCAAGGTCGCGTTGTCCGGGTTCGCACACCCGGTGGCGTGGCTCATCACCTGCGCGTTCCATCTGGGCCAGGCGGTGGACACGACGCAGCTCGGACGGCGGCTGGCGCTGTGCCTGATGTACTACTGGGGCCATTCGGTCGTCGGTCTCGGATACGCCCTCTTTGCCGCAGGTGCGTTCATCTGGGATCCTTGCCTCCCTGAGCCCGTGATCGTTGGTCGGTCTGGCCAGCGAGCCGTTGGATCGCGGCGTGTCTGACACGCGCATGCACACGTCGCCGCCTCCTCCTCCTCCTCCTCCTCCTCCTCCTCCTCCTCCTCCTCCTCCTCCTCCTCCTCTCCACACAGAATGCCTGCTCGCGCCGTTTGTGCCGAGCAATACAGCGCGAGGCGGCGGCATCATCCTGCCGATCGTCAAGTCCATGGCGGGTCTGCTCGAGTCGACGCCAGACCGGTCGCCCGCACTCGGTCGCTACCTCGTCCTGTGCGGCGCGCACGCCAACCTCGTCATCTCGTCGCTGTTCCTCACGGGGGCAGCACCCAACCCGATTGTCGCGCACGCCGTGCAGTCGCTGTACCCGGGCCAGGCGTTTGGGTACATGGAGTGGACGACGGCGGCGGTGGTGCCGAGCGGATGTGTGGCGCTGGTGCTGCCGTGGCTGTTTGCGTGGATGGACCCGCCCGTGTATGATGGGCGGTTCGTGCGAGCCCAGACGCGACAGCAGCTGCGCGAGATGGGGCCCATGTCGCGGTCCGAGGTCCAGCTGTGTGCGGTGCTCGGCTGCGCGCTTGTGTTGTGGATGAGCGGGTCAGTGACGGGGATCCCGGAGGCGCTCGTGGCCATGATGGCCCTTGTGGCGGTTCTGCTCTTGGGGATCCTGCCGTGGGAGGCTGTCGCCAAGAACCACAAAGGTATGTGTGTGTGCGTGGGAATGTATGTGTGCCTGCCCAGACACTGACGATGCCGCGGGCTTGGATCGGTGGGGGTTGGGGGACATAGCCTGGGACACGTTCTACTGGCTGGCGGGCATGCTGGTCATGGCCGAGCAGCTGTCTGCGCTGGGCGTGTCCAAGTGGATCGGACAGAGTTGCGCGTCGCTGATCCACCGAGCCGCGGTGCCGCCGCTGGTTGGCGCCATGCTGCTGGGCATGGCGTACTTTGGATCGTCTGTCCTGTTTTCGAGCATCACCGGTGAGTGCCCCGTGGCCGATGCTGTTGCGATGCGATGCGCGTTGGTGGGTGGATGGATGGACGAGCTGACACACGCGCGCACACACACGGACACACGGACAGCACACGCCGTAGCCCTAGTGCACCCGTTCCTCGAAGCGGCACGGGCGATCCACTGCCCGGCCATGGTGATTGCGCCGCTGCTGGCGACGTTTTCAACGCTGTGTGCGTGCCTGACGCCGTTTTCGACGGGCTCGGTGCTGCTGTACTTTGCGCAGGGATTTGTGCCGCAGCGGGCGTGGGTGGCGATTGGGCTCGTGGTTGCGGTCGTGGACTTGGGCGTGTATTTCACGCTCGGGTTCAGCTGGTGGAAGCTGCTGGGGCTGTTCTGAGCTCGTCTTTCTGTCCTTTTCTCTCTCTCTCTCTCTCTCTCTCTCTCTCTCTCTCTCTCTCTCTCTCTCTCTCTCTCTCTCTATCGACTAATACACGTAGACTTGTACCCTTGTCTCTTTGAATCGCAGTCGATGTAATGTGACTCCATGCCATGCGGAGCAAAGCAAAGCAATGCAATGCAGTGAGACGGCGGAGTTTGGGCGTGTTGAGCCAAAGCCAAGCAGCCCAGCCAACAAAGCCAAAACGAGCAAGCCAATGAGTCAGGTTCATCATGCATGAAATGGATGAATGGGCAGTCATCCGCCCCTCGGGCGACACGAATTGATCTGCCCTTGTTTGGACAAACCGGAGCGGAGAAGCAAGCGAGCGAGCGAGGGACGTCGACGGACAGACAGGCGGACAGACAGACAGACGGGCCAAGCCAAGCCAAGCGAGCAAACAGGTGAGTGAGTGGACAGAGTGTGTGAGATGGTCCAGTCCCTCGGCGAGGATATCCCAGAGAGTGACCGATGGAGTGAGTGGAGTGAGTGGATAGAGTGAGTGAGTGAGTGGATAGATGGAGTGAGTGAGTGAGAGAGTGAGTGGCTCAGCAGCCAGACACTCTCAGCCAGTCACTCGCTCGCAGCAGATCTGCGCGTTCCCCTGCCCGTTCCCTTGCCCTTCCCTGCCGTTCCCTGCCTTGCTGGTGCGTCGCTGTCCCTCTGCCTGGCCACTCTGCCTGGCCACTCTGCCTGGCCACTCCCTCTGCCACTCCCTCTGCCTGCCCCTCCATCTGCTGTCCCCACTCCCACTCTGTCCCCTCCATGGCCCCTTGCCCACTCCCCTCGCTGCCCCTTGCACACTCGACTCGACTCGACTCGACTCGTCTCGTCTCGACTCGCCGTGTCCATTCCATTCCATCCACTCCATTCCTCCGCCTCCGCCTTGTCGTTGCTCCTCGCTCCTTGGCCCTCGCTCCTCGCTCCGTGTTTCTCCGACTGCCTCTGAGCGACTGTGACGGTGTGACTGCCACGCGCTCACTCTCGCTCGCTCGCTGCTGCCCCCCTGATCGGCTCATGCCTGCCTCCCTGTCAACCCGTCTGTGTCCCCGTCTGTGTCCCCGTCTGCTTGCCTGCCAGACACACGAACACACACACACACACGCTCTCTCTCCCCCCCCCCCTCCCCCCGCCACACGTGCACCAACAACGCCTCCGCCCCCTGCAAATTCTCGCCCGTCTGCCCGCCTGCCCGCCAGCGACCGCGTGGCCCTGCTCATTTGCCCAAGAATGGCACTAATGAGCGGCCACGTGGGCGTGCCCCGTGTCCCTCCTCGCTCTCTCCTGTCCCCGCCAGGCTATGGGCTGCTAAACCGCCGTGCTCACACTGCTCTCCTGCCTGACTGCCGCCCCTGCCTGCCGCCCCTGCCGTCCTTTGCCCTCGATCCGCCATCATCCATCATCCATCCACCATCCACCACCACCATGAACAGCCACTTCTCGTCAACCAGACCCTACGGCCCCTCTTCGTACGCCGCCCCTGCAACACCACAAGCTGCAACTCTACCAGCAACACAAGCAGCAGCTCGCCCTGCTGCCGACCGCCCGCTCAAAGCAACCGCAAATTCCCCTGCGGGCTTCTCTCACCACACATCGCTCAAGCACTCCTCATTTCCCCGCTTCGCTGCCAACAGTGCCGCCGCGCTCTGCGTCTCGCCCCACCACCTGCTCATGACCCAGTCCGCCTTGGATCACAACCGCTCCATGGGCGGCCCGCTGCCCCACCCACACCACCCCTCCTCCTTGCCCTCCTTGCCCTCCTTGCCCTCTTTGGCCGAGGCAAAGGGCAACTACCACTGGGTCGTGTCCGGCGTCGAGTCGTTTGCCAACGATGGCTCCCTCGCCGGCGCCAATCGCCGCAAACGCAACAAGGTCAGCGACGCCCAGCTCAGGATCCTGCAGTCCGCCTTTGCTGCCAACAAGTTCCCGTCGCAGCAGGACCGCGACCTGCTCGCTTCGCAGACCGGCATGCAGCCGCGCGCCGTCCAGGTCTGGTTCCAAAACAGACGCCAGTCGTCGCGCAGGCTCTCGGACGCCAGCTCGTCCACCGATGCCGCCTCGCTTGCCGCCGCCTCTGTGTCTGGCTCGGCCGTTCAGTCGCATCATGCTCAGCACGGGTCTTATTTTCACGGTTCATCGCAGCCCGTCGCAACTTCGCCATCGGCGTATTCGTCGGCCCCTTCGACGCCATCGCCAACGCTCGCGGCAGACGTGCTGCCACTCAACAACGGCCAGCCGTGCACTTCCGGCTCGCCTCTCTCTCTGCAGTCGCATCCGCACAAGCTGCATCGGCGTGCCTCGGTCAGCCCAGTGCACGTCGCTGCCCACGAGCCGATTCCAGCGCTCCCTGCCAGCGGCGTCTCGCAGACTCGCAGCGTCAACTTCCTCTCGCGATCGATGCCAGACAAGCACGCACCCCTGCACCGCCACCAACATGCCTCGTGCAGCGATGCACCTGCTTTGGCACCCATGACCAGCACCAACTGTCCGCAGGCACTTGACGCTGGTGCACAGGCCAGTCAGCAGCACGCAGACACGCGCTCAAGCTCGGGCTCTTCTGTCCCAACGCTCCCGCCTGTATCCCACATCCTGTCGTCCATGTCTGCCCCGTCTGGCTCCTCTGGGTATCAGCTTGGCGGCCAGCCAACGTCGGTGAGCGGCGTGCGCGTACACAGCCAACGCCAAATGGACCCGATCCAGTCGCAGCAGCAGCAGCGTGCCTTTCACCCCTACCAGCAGGCTCACTCAGAGTCGCGCATGGCACGATTCGCCGCCCTGCCGCCGCCACCACCATCGTCCGTTTCTGGCGTGCAGCAGCGCGTCATGTTGGACCCCGCACAGATGCAGCAGTACCACATGCAGCGGCAGGAACAGCGTATGCTCCGGCGTCAGCAGAAACAGCAAATGTACCAGATGCACATGCACATGCACATGCAGCAGATGCAGCACTTGGAGCCGCAAGCTGCCCACGAACACACTCACCAGCAGATGCACCAGTCTTCACACGAATACGCCTTCCAGCCGCAGTTGAAGCAGGAAGACGCGCTGCCTGCCGTGACCGCCCCACGGTCTGCACCTGCCGCACCGTCAGCAGCCGGCATTGGCGACGAGGGAATTGCAGCCATGGCCCTCATGGGCCTTGCTGCATCGTCGTCCACTTCGCAGTGATGCTCCTTGTACCTCTGTCCATCTTCTGTATATCCTCGTGCATCATAAAACTCATCTGCTTTCCAGTTCGTTCGTTCGTTCGTTCGTTCGTTAGTTCGTTGGCCGGCTGACTCATGAAGCAAAGTATCAACCTCGGCCGCAGCAGCAAGTCGCTGTCGTCCGTCCGTGCGTCTGGTGCAGAACGCAGCGGTGGACGTACGGGCAGCAACAGCAACAGCAACAGCAGCTCTTCCAGGCAGAAGCACGACCAGCACAAGCCGCCGTCAAGGGACCGGACAGGAAGCAGAGCACCGAGGCAGTCGGCTGAGCACAACCAAGACGACTACGACAACGACGACGACTACGGCAACAACGAGGACGCAGAGCATGGCAGACGAGACGCTCGAGACAAGAGTGGCAAGGGGCCTAAGGACCATGCGGCTGGCGGGTCGCCGTCCAAGCCGTCCAAGCCGTCCAAACCCGCCAAGGCATCCGCTGCAGCAAGCGACGCGGCCACAGACCAGCTGTCGCTTGAGATGCTGCCTGCACCGACCAGCGGTCTCGACTTTGCCCTCCTGCGCCGCACCAAAGAGGCTCTTGCCAAGCAGGTGTCTCTCGAGCAGAGGTAGGTTGGTTGGCATGCCCGTCCCTGCAACCGTCGAGCTGGATCTGACATGGCCGGGGGGCGAGCGTGCAGCGAGGCCGAGGCACGCGACTATGTCAATGCGATCCACGGCGGGATTGGGACGGTGCCGGCAAGACAGTCTGCTGCAACGGCTGCGACGGCTGCGATCAGCAAGAGCGGTGCCAAGGACGCTTCGGCCGTGCCGCTTGCGCCATCCACCCTTGTCTCCAAGAGCAAGAGCAAGCCGCTTCGATCCGACACGGCTGATCTTGGCAAACAGCAACAGCAAACTCAGCAGCAGCAGCAGACTCAACAGCAGCAACAGGAGAGACCCGAGACAGAGGCTCGGCAGCACAAACCGTCGCAGGAGGATCCCAGTCGCCAGAAACCTGCCGTGCAGTGTCTCAAACCCGCCACGCAGATTATCCATGACCTGGCATTCGAGCTGGGCACGCGTCCCGAGCCTCCGCAGCACAACGAGATGTTCTTTCCCGGCCGCCTGGTGTTTGTGTGGGATCTCGGCTTTGGCGAGCAGTACCTCGGCGAAAGCGGCTCCAAGGGCAGCAAGAAGCCTGCGTTGACGTACTATGGCAGCTCGGACCTGCCAGACACGGTTCTGCGTGCCAAAATGGATGCCAAAAAGGACATGTCGCTGGTGAGTGGTGTTGTGTGGCGTGTGGCGTGTGGCGTGTGGCGTGGTGAGACTGGCTTCTGACAATGGACGGTTTGGTGGACAGGATAAACTGGACAGCGAGGGGTCTCGGCTTGTGATGGACAAGATCATTTCGCATTTCGAGTCGATCCGTATTGATCGTGTCAAGCACAAGCACCCTGCGGCTGCCCCTGTCGCCTCTACACGCGCGTCTGGAAAACACAGGGACACAGTGTCAGCCCATGCAATGGATGTAGACACTGATAAGGAAGAGCAGGACGGATCTGGCGATGACGCCGAGCCGGCTGCCACTGCCGCTGCTGATGTCGAGCAGGATGATGGATCGGATATCTATTCAGATGCAGGCAGCGACTACGTTCTCCAAGTCGATCCCGACCGCAAGAAACCGGCCGAAGCGACTCTGTCTCCACGTGCACCGAAAGCTGCAGCGGATCACAAAGCCGCCGCCTACTTTTCCGGCACGCGTGGTCGCGACAATGACGATGACGACGACGACAGTGGCAAAGTGGCCGCGGGTGGTGCAAGTGCACCGGATATCGGCGACATGCTGCGTCAGGGCATGGGGATGCTTCAAGCTCTCCAAGGCAAAGACTCGGAATCGGCTGAGCTGCTGGTTGGCCAACTCGCGTCATCCTCTGTCCGCCAGCTTGCTGCATCCGATACCCCTGCATCGCCTGCGCGGAAACAACAGCCGCAGCAGCCCGTCACGGGCGGACTGAGCGATCTTGACGACGATGACCATGACGACAATGGCCATGCCATGGCAATGGCTGCATCGGGTAGCGACGACGACAATAGCGATGACAATGACGATGACGGTCGCAGGGAGAGAGAGGGCAGGCTGGACATGTCGACACAGCGTGGGTCGGACAAACCGGCCCGGCTGCAGGGTCTGTCGATGCTTGAAGCACGCGACGGCGACCATGTGTTTTATGACTACGGCTCAGACGACGAGGGCGATCGGCGGTTTGGCAAGAGCGGCGGAAGAGGCGGCGGCGGCGGCGGCGAGTCTGGAGACAAGACCACTGGTGGCAGTGGACGGCCTGCGTCGCGGTGGGAAAGCGGCGATGGTGACGGTGGTCGCCGTGGCGGTGGTGGCGGCGGTGGTGGCGACGATGACTTTAAGTTTAGGCGAGAGTTCCAGCAGCTTGACCGCGTGTATCGCCAAAAGTACGGTTCTGGTCTGCGAGGAGACAAGCCTGCTGGCGATCGTGACCGCGGAGACAGAGGAGACAGGGGAGACAGGGGAGGACGCGGTGGCGCGAGTGGCGGTGGGAAGCGGCCAGCAGGTGGCGAACCATCGTCGTCTGGCAGCCATAGCAAGCGGCCAAAGAAATGAACGTAGTACATGGCCTGATCTCCATCCAGAGTATCACTTTGGCAGTTGCCGCAAGCAGAGCGGAGAAGCGTGCACGCTGGGCGACTGTGTGAGAAGCAATAGGAGAGTGGAAAGAGCCCCAAAAGCGAGTGTGCTTTGGGGGATGAAGAGTGGCAAAATTGTGGCTTGGAGAAAAAGGAAACGGGGTCACCCCGGACTCGAACCGGGAGCCCCTCGCACCCGAAGCGAGAATCATAACCCTTAGACCAGTGACCCACATTTCCATGTGGAGTTTTCGAGCGTACAGAATATGAACGCCTCTTATTGTACTTGTTCAACCGACGATCTTATCTCGCCGTCCAATGCAGCTAACACGGATCAAGCAGCTTCGTTCGAATTGCTCGCATCGCACGCCTCGTAAGACATGGTATCTGCTCGTTGGCAAGAATCCCACAGGGTCCCTGCCCTAAAGCGCGCAGTTTGTGAGCCCAAAGTTCAGTCTGAAACACCACAAGTGACACTTGCAGGAAGCCCTCTAAACCCATCAGCCTCGAGTCTCTGGATCTGCCCCGCATTTTATGCTTCCGCCAAGAGCCAGCCCCCACGCCAAGTTCACCAAGTCAGCCACACAATCCACCATGGCATGCCGTGTAGGTGGTTGTCCTACATTCTCGTGCGTTTGGACGCGGTCGCGTCGAGTGGATCTTATCATCACAACCACAAAGCCAGCAAGCAGCCGTGACGATGCAGACAGAGCGACACAGGAGGCGACAGAGGAAGCGACAGACAACAGACGGGAATGGGCATGTGCGCCGTCTGCAGAGCCAGCTGCAGAGCACGGTCGAGCGGCTGGTAGCCCTTGACCGCACCGAAATTGTATGGGCTGTCGTCGAGCAGGTCGTTGGAGCGAGTGGCAGTCAGGCTGTTGAGCCAGAGCAGCCAGCAGCCAAGCGACTCAAGCCAGCCGGCCCACTCACTCGCTTCCTGTGCGGCCTGCTCGGCGACACGGCCAAACTCGACGAAGCGACCAAGCGGCAGCTGTGGATCGATGCGTTCAAGACGGACTGGCAGGGCGATCTGGCTCTGCTGCCTGACGCCAACCTGACGGCCGACAACGGCCTGCTTCTCGCACACTCTCGCTCCATGTATCACCGCCTCTGCAAGCGCTTTCCGCAGCACACCGAGATGGAGTGTGCGAAAGAAGACCCATACCACAACTACTACAACGTATCTTTCAACTACCCTTACTGGAGCGAGCATCGCTTGCTTCTTATTCCCATGCGCCACGGCTGGTTCGATCTGTTCGACTTTCGTATCCCATCATACTCGCTCGCTTGGCCATCCGCCATGGGTTAGTCCATCTTCTCAAGCATCTCGACCGCACGTACGACGCACTCCGGGGCTGGATGGCCATACACGATCCGACAAGCGAGTACTGGCACAAAGCAGTTGATCTTGCAGCGGAAAATGGACACCTCGATGTTATACAGTATCTGTTTAGTCTTGGCGTGACGGAATGCACAACATGGGCCATGGACATGGCGGCGACCAACGGCCATCTGTACGCGGTCAAGTGGCTCCACAAGCATCGGACGGAAGGATGCACGACGTGGGCAATGGATACGGCGGCCGAAAACGGCCATCTATCTGTCATCAAGTGGCTGCACGAGAATAGGACGGAAGGATGCACGGCTGAGGCGATGGAAAATGCGGCTCGCAGCGGCCATCTGCATGTCGTCAAGTGGCTCCACGAAACCCGCGGTGAGGAGCTCACGTCCGAGGCAGTCAATGCCGCCTTCAGCTGGGGAAACGTGGACGTTGTCAAGTACATGCACTCGAAAGGCCGTCACGCACCACGCGATGCCGTTGAGACAGCTGCCATAGATGGCGATACAAAGATGCTGCGATGCTTGTTGGATTGTGGATACGGCGTTGAGCTCGGAGCATTCGACTGGGCCGAAACAGCCGAGATCGCCGATATCCTGCTTGGCAGCCTCACGCTGGACCAGGCACAAGCACTGTTTGCGGAGGCGAAGCAAGGGGAAGGAAACAAGACCACCATCGAGCGGCTTGAATCGACCATCAAGAATCTGCAAGCGTCAAGTAAGTGATGGATGGATCGCCAAGACTCGCTGTTGGAATGAAGACGTGATTGTCGTGTTGGAAAGAGCGTAGAAGACTCTCTGGCAATCCTTCTATTCTGCCAGCCAACTACGGGACTCGGACAAGGGAATCCATGCGAGCAGCGTGTCTACTTGAATGTGCATGAGTCCCCGTTGCCTGCTGCGAGGACCAGCCATGGCACAAGCTCATTCGGTGGCTGCGAGTGTTGGATTGCAGCAACGATCTTGTCCTCTATGCTGCCATCTGCGAGCAGCATGCTCCAGCCACACAGCAGCAGCAGCAGCAGCCAAGACAGAGAGAACCAAGGCAGGGACAGCAGCAGCCAAGAGTTCATTCTGTATCTCGAAGTGCGGCCGCAGTCGCTGCTGAGACGCACGCTGGACGCATACTTTGCGACAACCCGCACACTGCCGCCGCCAGCACGGCCGACCGAGGCACATCTGTACCATCCGCATGTGTCGCTCACAGGCTTCTTTGTGCTGCCGCAGCACGAACACCGCCGCGAGCAAGCACAGCAACAGCAACAGCAGCTGAAGCAGGCTGCATCGAGCATGGACCCGCCAGTCTGTGCCGCTCTGCCTGTGGTGGCCGGCATGCCCATCGTCTCGCAAGATGGCGCCGTGGTCCTGCTGCCCATCAGCCAAACCGAGGAGATCCTCGCCTGGGTGCGATCGCTGGCTGCCCGCATCGCCCACGCAACAGCAGCAGACATCCGCATCAAGCGGGCCGATCATCTGTCGCTCGCATACAACGGCCACCGCACTCGCATCAACCAGCTGACTCGCGACGACTGCCAGGTGTACCACGCTGCAGCCACGGCCATGCTCCAACAGGCATTCCACCGGACAGCGGCAGATCCACCAGACCAGCGGCTTCCGGCTGAATGGGACGTTGTGCTGTACAGACGCAGCCATGTTGGCCATGTTGGCACAGCTGCTGGTGATCCGACTGAGGTGCATGGCTTTGAAGAGGTGTACCGGTGGATGTTGGATGCAGATGGCACTGCCATCAATGAATCTGCAGAGTGAGCCAGACAGCGGATGTGTGGGCAGACAGGCGCCTGTCGCATGGCTTCAGTGCTGGATGAGTGACGCAGAGCAGCACAGCTTGCATCGCAGTCGTTGGCCAATGTGAGCGTGGCGTCTCAATCGATTGTGGCGTTTGGGGTGGTGTGTGATGGGGGAGGAAATTTTCCAAGGAGGGCGGTCACTGGTCTAAGGGTTATGATTCTCGCTTAGGGTGCGAGGGGCTCCCGGTTCGAGTCCGGGGTGACCCCACTCTCCTCTTTTGCCCGTGGCTCTGACATCACATCCATTTTGCCACATTCGCCTTCGGTCTCCCATTCTCTTTTTGGCCATTACTGCCGCGCTGCGCTGTTGCTCATTCATGCAGCTCGCTCTTCCCGCATCCTCCGACTCTCCGAGAGTACTTTGGCTGCCATCCACACTGCGTTCCAGATGCAGAAGACAGCCAATATCATACAAGACCCGGTCTTTGACCTGCGACGCTCGGAAGGCACCGGCTCCTGATGCCTGCACGCGTGGGCAGCATCTACACGGCTCGCCGCGCCATCAACCCCAACCTGCTTGACCCAGCCCACTCGTTTGGTGACGGTTCATGCTGCATCATGTGCGGCGAGGATCTGGGAAGCACGCTGGAGATTGCGCACTTTGCACTCAAGTGCACAGAGGAGCGGATCGTGGCTATTCGCACAGCGCATGGGCAGCGTGGCTTGGACGCACGGTTCGCAGCAGCACGCGCCATTGCAACGCACGAGAATGTGGGACACCCACAGATACGCGGCGATCTTGTACATATTGTTTCTGACGTGGTAAACTTGATCTGGGGGTTAGTCCTTGGCGGGATGTGGGGCGAAGCATTCAATGCGGAGCAGATGCGGAATTTCGAGGCTGATGGCTTGGCTATGGTGGGTTTAGAAGACTTCCTGCAAGCGTCTATTTGGGTGTACCGGTCTGAGCTCTGGGCACACAAATGGCGCGCTTTGGTGCACGTGATGTCGCGTGACACGGCCATGCATGACTCACGCTGAGCCAACACGAGCGCGTCATTCACGCTGAGCCAACAGCCACGCGCAGCCAACCAACCCTCCAACAGCACAACCGCCATGACGCTCGCTCTCTTGACTCGCCCACTGCTGCATCCGCTGCAACTGCTGCTTCTTCTGCTGCTTCCACTGCCGCATCCGCCTGCCGCAGTCCGGCATGGACCGCTCGCCGCTCGCTGCATCTGCCGCCGTCGCTGCCCTTTGCCGTGCATCAGTTCAAGCCGCACGCAACGCTCAACCACGAGCTCAATGCCCTCGATGCCGTCGACACGCCCCGGCCGGCCGTCATTGTCATCCAGGAGTGGTGGGGCGTCGACGACCAGATCAAGGCGCATGCGCAGCGCATCGCAAACGGCACTGGCGCCGTCGCTCTGGTGCCCGACCTGTACAGGGGCAAGCTGGCGCTGGACGAAGCGGTGCGTTGCTGGATGCGTGTTGTGGGATGCGTTGTGGATGCGTGTGGACTGCCTGGCTGTCATGGGCTGGCTGACATGGACTGACATGGACTGACATGGACTGCCTGGCTGCCGTGTGTGTCGGTGCTGCAGGAGGCCAAGCACCTCATGGACGATCTCGACTGGCCACAGACACTCGCAGATCTGAGCAGCCTGGTCGCGTGTTTGCGTGCCGACCGCCACTCGCACCGCAAGGTCGGCTCGCTTGGCTTTTGCATGGGCGGTGCGCTGTCGCTCGCGCTGGGTGCTCGCATGGCCGCCACGCCCAGGCCGCTGAACGGTAGGTGGCTGCAGTCCTCTGATCGGTGTGCACCAGCAAGCAGGCGTGCGGCAGACTGACGGCACAGCCACCATGGCAGCATGCGTGTCCTTTTACGGCATCCCACCGCCCTCGCTCATCGACATCAAGCAGCTGCCCGTCACCACGCCTGTGCAGGGCCACTTTGGCGCACTCGACACGCTCAAGGGATTCAGCGACAGCGACACGGCACGGCGTCTGGAGAGCGACTGGATGGATGCGATCCGCAGCCACGGCGGCGTGCATGCCAAGGGACTGCACCGACTGGAGGAAGGCGTGTTTGTGTACGAGGGAGTGGGCCACGGCTTTGCCAACGAATTGCGCAAGAAGGGATCGCCCGAGTTCAAGCAAGAGACGGTCAATCTGGCATGGCGCCGAGTGTTTGGCTTTCTGACAGAGCATCTCAAGAGCGTGTGAGAGTGGATCAGGGGGCAGATTGAGTGGAATGGCGAATGAAGACGGCAGTGAATGTGCAGCCGGACGGCGTGGCAGCGCAGCGCGGCAGCGATTGCCAAAAAGAGAATGGGAGACCGAAGGCGAATGTGGCAAAATGGATGTGATGGCAGAGCCACGGGCAAAACAGGAGGGTGGGGTCACCCCGGACTCGAACCGGGAGCCCCTCGCACCCTAAGCGAGAATCATAACCCTTAGACCAGTGACCGCCCTCCTTGGAAATTTCCTTCCCCATCAGAGAGGACCCCAAACGCCACAATCGATTGAGAAGCCACGCTCACATCACAACATGGATTGACTCAACAGGACTTGCTCCAACTCCTCCTTGACATGAAGAAATGCTCAATTTCATTGCCGAAAACAATCAAACAACAGCCATCACATGGATCTGACAGTCTCTGCACCAACAGAGCGAGCCTTGCGTGGATAAAAGACGCGGTAGAGCGCAATAAGAGCCAGGTTGGTGACAGTCAGCAGCATGAGGTTTCTGGACGTGATCATGTCGCTGACTTCGGCTGGGATTTTGTCCATGTATGGCTGGATGGCCTTGTCCACAACCTTGTACAGATCGTCGTAGCCTGAGCGCGCAGCCTAACGACCCAAAGCCGTTGCCAAGTGTCAGCAAGTGTTGCACATTGGCAAGATGAGCAAGCGACACACACCTCTCCCGCAGCAACGATCATGAGCTTGGGCTTCTTGAACTGCTCACTGTTCCACAAGAGCAGAGTTGCGTCCTTGACAGCCTGCGAAGCCTGGGTTGCGGCGTCAACGGCCTGCTTGTTGATGGCACGGATCTCGTCCATGGGAAGGCGGTGGGCAGCAAAACGCATCGCAGACTCGGCTTGGGTCATGGCTTGCTGCAGTCCAATCTGTGCAACCTTGCCAGACCGCAGCACAACACGCTCCGCATACTCGGCTTGATCGGCAAGCACAGCTTTGACACGCTGCAGATGAGCATCGACCTTGTCCATTGAGATTTCCTTGGCGGTGGCTTGCCAAACCTTGGCGGTCTCGGTGCTGATCATCGCAGTCGTGTCGGCAATGTTGGATTTGACAATCTCAAACGCAAACTGCGGATCCTTGTGCACAAGGGCGATGCCGGATCGCGCCATCTCAAACGACTTGCTCAAACCGAGATCGCGGCTGTGGGTGGCACTCTGCGCAATCCAGATGAATGATACAAGAGGCAGCGAATAAAAGGCAAAGAACAGAACCATGCCGAAGATCGAGCCAATCGTCAGACGGTGCGGATCAGCTTCGCCGCGAGTCTGGCGAGTCTGGCTGGTGCGCGTGGTCAGGGGCGTGCTCCGAGTCTCGGTGGGAATGACTTGGGCAGGGGCATCCGCAGCACGAGTTGCCATCACATCGACAGTGGGCGGCACAGATAGAGGCGCATGCAGCTCGTTGATCAGGTTGCTCCACTCCTCGGCAACGAGCTCGCTGTCGTGGTCCTGGATCGTGTCGTCGTCCTCGTCGTCCTCGTTGATGGCGGCATCCTCTTCGACCAGTTCGTCGCCTTGTTGTCCAGCTCGTCATCATCGTCGGCATCCTCAGACTCTTCGCTGTCATCTTCGTCCTCAGAATCCGGAACAAAGTCCTCGTCGTCCTCGTCGTTAGAGCCATCATCCGCAAGGTCGTGGATCGTAACTGGCTGATGGACAGCCGACAGCGGCTCGGCAGCTGGTGCAGCCTCGATGGCATCGGCTTGCAGATCGGCAGGTGGAACGATCGGCTGTGAGACGCGATTGTCCTTAACGTCTGGGTAGAGACGCGATGGCGAGAAGGCACGGGCAGCGGGCGACTTTGGCGCTTTGGCGGCGGCCACAATCTGGGTCGGAACAGGGACAATGGGATCCTCATTGGCCCTGCGTCTCCACTCCTCTGCAATCTCATGGACCGTCTTGTACGTCTCTGTGGCATGGTCGCTCGTCTGAAAGTTTATCCAAGCATCCAGCCACATTAGTCTCGCATGCATGCTGATCCGATGCTTGGCAATAACAGCAGAGTGACGTGCTGCGTACGTACCTTGAACGGGTTTGTGCGAGGTGCTGTAGAGGGCACCGTGCCGGTGATCTTGGTGCGGGTGCCAGGCAACGACGGGAAGATCACAAAGCGGTCCTTGGTCGGCACCTTGGTGTCATCTTCAGCAGCCCGAGCTGGAGGAGCTTGGGGCTGAGGGCTGCGCTTGTGGTGGGCAGCAAAGCGATGGTAGAGTCCGCCAGGGCTGAGCTGGCTGGTGGCGCGAGGAGACGGGGACGATCGCTTTGAGGCGGCAGCCGATCGTGGCGTGACCGGCACGCGCGACTTGGAAGGCGTGGAGCCAGGGACGGCTGTCTTGGCAGGAGTCGACATATCCTTGTCGTTGCCATCGTCGTTGTGGTTGCCAGTGTCGCTGTGGCCATCAGATCCGTCGATCGCATGGCGAGTCTTCTTGTTGACACGGGTTGGGATGAGCGAATGAGCGACAGAGGGAGAGGCGGTGGCTGCAGCAAGGCCAGAGACAGAGACAAGCAGCTGCTGGCTCTCGTCCGCAGCCGGATCTGCGGCAATGTCCTTGCCAGCGTCGAGATCGGTGCTGGCGAGCAGATCATGAGCGACGTCCGCATCGAGAGCGTGCTTGGAGCTGCCAAACGCAGCAAGAGCCGTGCGACGCTGGCTGCGGGTGCGGGTCTGCAGCTCGATTTCAGCAAGACGCAGCTTCTGCTCGCTGATGTGGCCCTGGCTGCCAAGGGGCTCGGCGGCAGTCTTGGCGCTGGTCGACTTGGCCCTTGGCTCGGGCGGCGTTGCTGGAGCAGCAGCGTCGGCGGCACCTGCAGAAGTTGGACGTGCGGCATTCTCGTCCGAGAGAGAGCGCAGCGTCTGGCGGAGGGCAGTGCGGGGATGGACGACCTTGCGGACCGGAGTGGCGGGATGCTGGGCAGCCAGAGGCTGGCTGTTCTCCTGGTTGTCGCCGTCGTCGTCTTGGGCGAGGTGGCCGCCGCTGGTGACGACGGCCGGCAGCACCTTTGGGGCAAACGACACCGAGCGACCGCCAGCGGTGGATGCAGGCAGAGGCAGCTTGGTTGGCGTGCCTTTGGGGGCGGCCGGCTGGCCATGGGCGAGTGCACTCGACTGGGCGGGTTCGGCCAGGCCAGCAGCAGGTGCACGGCAAGCAGGGTCGCTGCTGCCAGATGCAGCAGCAGGCACGGCGGCTTCGGGATCGGTCATGCTTCTGCTGTTGGTGTCCAAGACGTCGTCGACGATTGCAGGAGAAGGAGCGAACGAAGGCGGCAGAGGACGAAAGGAGCGGCTGGCGGGCTGGATCTGCACATGCGCAGGACGGATGGGAGGACGTGCATGCGGAGGCGGGGCATCAGCAGCGAGCGGCGTCTCTGTGCGAGTGCGGTGGTCGACCAGCACGATGCCGGCGGCTGACGGCAGCACGGCGGCGCGGGCAGCCACAATGGCGGGAATGCGGGGCTGCAGCTGCGACCGGAACAGCTCGACGTAGAAGGCCTTGAGTCTGCGCGACGTGGGGAGCGGCACGTCGTGTGCGGCGAGTGCGCTCACCAGCTCGTTGATTGTAGCCTTGTTTGGGTCGAAGTTGGGCTGCAGATACGCGTGCATGCCTGTGTGTGTGTGTGGTGTGGTGTGTGTGTGTGTGTGTGTCTGTCTGTCTGTCTGGTGCATGTCAGCAGCCGCTCCTTCTGCTCCACCCGCGCACACTCGCCGTCCCGCACACCTGCCGACTGGCACTTCAAGCCCTGTCAGAGCGTGACGATCTCGCGCTTGTTCGGACGCGACTGCAACGAGCACGACGGCACACGAACCAAAAATCGCTCGTTGACAGACACACTTCAATTGGCAACAGAAGGAAAGTTTCGGCGGGAGATGAGCATGCCCTTGAGCGACCGAATCTCGCTCTTGATCTGCTCCGTCTGCGTGCGTCCAAGGCCGTTCATGCCCGACCCGCTCGATCCGCCCGACCCAATGCCGCCATGCACGCCATAGTAGCTGTACATGGACCCGCCCGTCGAGTACATCTCATAGGACAGCAGCCGGCTCATTTCCAGCAAGCCGTCCAGGGATCGCGCCAGCCCACCCGTCACTGTGCCGCGGCTTGTCTTTGTGCGCCGGTCAAGAAGCTTTGCAAGTGCTGCTGAACACTGTTCGGCTGCTGCAGTGGACCGCTCAATGGACTGCTTCAACGCACTTGCCACCGTTCTGCTTGGAGCCTCGGACACGGCTGCTTGGCCAATCTCACCGGCATCCTCTCCATCCACATCGTTCGCTGCTGCTGCTGCTGGTGTTGCGGAAGAGGGGGAGGATGCAGCGAACAACTTGCAGAATCGCGCCACGTTGCGCATGTATGCTGCCACGCCAGAGAGTCGTCTGGCTGTGTGCTCCTTGTACAGTGCCAGGAACCGACGCAGGGCGTCGAGGATGAACCGCTGGTTGCATGGCAGGACAGGCAGTCAGAATCGCAGCCGGCAAGATCAACGACAACACAGGCAGGCGCACACCTTGACAAGGACGGCAATGCCGCCAATGGCTCCTGCTGACAAGAGCACACCAAGAACAGCCGTTTTAACGAGATCGCTACGCGACATGGACTGCTGCTGTTGCTGCTGCTGCTGTGCCATCTGCTGCTGCTGCTGCTGAGCCATGGCAACCATGGCAGCGAGCTGCTGATCGTAAAGCTGCTGCTGTTGCTGTTGCTGTGCCATCTGCTGCTGATGGGCAAGATCTGCAGCGCTAGGATACGCCACAGGCTGTGCAGGGTGAGCGACGGCCACAGACGGGCTCGTTGCACTCGGGCCGGCCTCGACAAAGGCCAGGGCGATCTCATCGTCAGAGAGCCCCTTGCGCTTCAAAAAGGCCACCTTTTGGTCTCTTGCAGCGCTCTGCACAGACGGCGAGCGCAGAAACGAGACGGCTGTCGTGACCATGTCAGGCCTGACGGCTGCGGTTGTGGATGCTGGCGGCGCTTGCTGCAGCGGCTCGCTGGACGTGGAGGCCACTGCAACTGGCTGAGCTGCTGATGCTGTTGCCGATGATGCTTCACGTGCGGCTCGCTGCTGCTCCAGCAGTCGGTTGCGCACTTGTGCACGCTGTTCGGCCGTCATGCCGGACGATGGTGCTGCGGCTTGGGCTGGCTGCGGAGCGTGAGCGAGCTGCTCAGTTGCTGTGCCGTCGGCTGCAGCCGCTGCAGGTGTTGCTGGGCTGCCTTCGTGCTCTGCGACTGGCGCATCCGTCTCGGCGTCTGGCCGCATGGACCGATCACTCATCGCTGATGTCGATGTTGCACAGAAAGTTCATTGCATGACAGTCTAGCATATGTTGGTACATGGAAGAGGGCATGGTCAGAACAGGGCGAGAGGGGCAAGGAGAGCAGCAACGACCGAGACGATCGAGGCAGCCACAGAGCCGGCACCGCTGAGAATGGGCTCTCCCTCGGGCAGATCGTGCTTGTTGTAGATACCGCCGTTGTTGCCATCGCCGTAGATGCTATAACCGCCATCTCCAGAGGAGGGAGACGCTGACGGCTGGCCGCCATAGACTGCATTGGTTGTGGAAGCAGGGACACCTGGAGTAGCGGTCACTGTGATGGTGACGGCAGTTGCGTTGGCATCAACAGTGGCCGTACGAGATGGGTTGGGAGGCGCGATCGTCACGGTGACCGCAGCCGAGGCAGACGCGGTCGGGTTGACGGGGCCACCAGTGGCAGAGGCAGTCGGTGTAGCAGGGCCAGCAGAGGCAGATGCAGTCGCGCTGACGGGTCCATCAGTCGATGCAGACGCGGTTGGCTGGTTGGGGCCGTCAGTCGATGCAGATGCAGTTGGCTCATTGGGGCCATCAGTCGATGCAGATGCAGTCGGCTGGTTGGGGCCATCAGTCGATGCAGATGCAGTCGGCTGGTTGGGTCCATCGGTGGAAGCAGACGCGGTTGGCTCATTGGGGCCGTCAGTCGATGCAGATGCAGTTGGCTCGTTGGGTCCATCAGTGGAAGCAGACGCGGTTGGCTCATTGGGTCCATCAGTCGATGCAGATGCAGTCGGCTGGTTGGGGCCATCAGTCGATGTAGATGCAGTTGGCTCGTTGGGACCATCAGTCGATGCAGATGCAGTCGGCTCGTTGGGTCCATCGGTGGAAGCAGACGCGGTTGGCTCGTTGGGTCCATCGGTGGAAGCAGACGCGGTTGGCTCATTGGGGCCGTCAGTCGATGCAGATGCAGTCGGCTGGTTGGGGCCGTCAGTCGATGCAGACGCGGTTGGCTCATTGGGGCCGTCAGTCGATGCAGATGCAGTCGGCTGGTTGGGTCCATCAGTCGATGCAGATGCAGTCGGCTGGTTGGGTCCATCAGTCGATGCAGATGCAGTTGGCTCGTTGGGTCCATCGGTGGAAGCAGACGCGGTTGGCTCATTGGGGCCATCAGTCGATGCAGATGCAGTCGGCTCGTTGGGACCATCGGTGGAAGCAGACGCGGTTGGCTCATTGGGTCCATCAGTCGATGCAGATGCAGTCGGCTCGTTGGGTCCATCGGTGGAAGCAGACGCGGTTGGCTGGTTGGGAACATCAGTCGATGCAGATGCAGTTGGCTCGTTGGGTCCATCAGTCGATGCAGATGCAGTTGGCTCGTTGGGTCCATCGGTGGAAGCAGACGCGGTTGGCTCATTGGGGCCATCAGTCGATGCAGATGCAGTCGGCTCGTTGGGGCCATCAGTCGATGCAGATGCAGTTGGCTCGTTGGGTCCATCAGTGGAAGCAGATGCAGTCGGCTGGTTGGGTCCATCAGTCGATGCAGATGCAGTCGGCTCGTTGGGCCCATCGGTGGAAGCAGACGCGGTTGGCTCATTGGGGCCGTCAGTCGATGCAGATGCAGTCGGCTGGTTGGGGCCGTCAGTCGATGCAGACGCGGTTGGCTCATTGGGTCCATCAGTAGAAGCAGACGCGGTTGGCTCATTGGGGCCATCAGTCGATGCAGATGCAGTTGGCTCGTTGGGTCCATCGGTGGAAGCAGACGCGGTTGGCTGGTTGGGACCATCAGTCGATGCAGATGCAGTTGGCTCGTTGGGTCCATCGGTGGAAGCAGACGCGGTTGGCTCATTGGGGCCGTCAGTCGATGCAGATGCAGTCGGCTCGTTGGGTCCATCAGTCGATGCAGATGCAGTCGGCTCGTTGGGTCCATCGGTGGAAGCAGACGCGGTTGGCTGGTTGGGTCCATCGGTGGAAGCAGACGCGGTTGGCTGGTTGGGACCATCAGTCGATGCAGATGCAGTCGGCTGGTTGGGTCCATCGGTGGAAGCAGACGCGGTTGGCTCGTTGGGTCCATCAGTCGATGCAGATGCAGTTGGCTCGTTGGGCCCATCGGTGGAAGCAGACGCGGTTGGCTGGTTGGGACCATCAGTCGATGCAGATGCAGTTGGCTCGTTGGGTCCATCGGTGGAAGCAGATGCAGTCGGCTGGTTGGGGCCATCAGTCGATGCAGATGAAGTCGGCTCGTTGGGTCCATCGGTGGAAGCAGACGCGGTTGGCTGGTTGGGACCATCAGTCGATGCAGATGCAGTTGGCTCGTTGGGTCCATCGGTGGAAGCAGACGCGGTTGGCTCATTGGGTCCATCAGTCGATGCAGATGCAGTCGGCTGGTTGGGGCCGTCAGTCGATGTAGACGCGGTTGGCTCGTTGGGTCCATCAGTCGATGCAGATGCAGTTGGCTCGTTGGGTCCATCGGTGGAAGCAGACGCGGTTGGCTGGTTGGGACCATCAGTCGATGCAGATGCAGTCGGCTGGTTGGGTCCATCGGTGGAAGCAGACGCGGTTGGCTCATTGGGGCCGTCAGTCGATGCAGATGCAGTCGGCTGGTTGGGGCCGTCAGTCGATGCAGACGCGGTTGGCTCATTGGGTCCATCGGTGGAAGCAGACGCGGTTGGCTCGTTGGGGCCGTCAGTCGATGCAGATGCAGTCGGCTCGTTGGGCCCATCGGTGGAAGCAGACGCGGTTGGCTGGTTGGGACCATCAGTCGATGCAGATGCAGTTGGCTCGTTGGGTCCATCGGTGGAAGCAGATGCAGTCGGCTGGTTGGGGCCATCAGTCGATGCAGATGAAGTCGGCTCGTTGGGTCCATCGGTGGAAGCAGACGCGGTTGGCTGGTTGGGACCATCAGTCGATGCAGATGCAGTTGGCTCGTTGGGTCCATCGGTGGAAGCAGACGCGGTTGGCTCATTGGGGCCGTCAGTCGATGCAGATGCAGTCGGCTCGTTGGGTCCATCGGTGGAAGCAGACGCGGTTGGCTGGTTGGGTCCATCGGTGGAAGCAGACGCGGTTGGCTGGTTGGGACCATCAGTCGATGCAGATGCAGTTGGCTCGTTGGGTCCATCGGTGGAAGCAGACGCGGTTGGCTCATTGGGGCCGTCAGTCGATGCAGATGCAGTCGGCTCGTTGGGTCCATCGGTGGAAGCAGACGCGGTTGGCTGGTTGGGTCCATCGGTGGAAGCAGACGCGGTTGGCTCATTGGGGCCGTCAGTCGATGCAGATGCAGTCGGCTGGTTGGGTCCATCAGTCGATGCAGATGCAGTTGGCTCGTTGGGTCCATCGGTGGAAGCAGACGCGGTTGGCTGGTTGGGTCCATCAGTCGATGCAGATGCAGTTGGCTCGTTGGGTCCATCGGTGGAAGCAGACGCGGTTGGCTGGTTGGGTCCATCGGTGGAAGCAGACGCGGTTGGCTGGTTGGGTCCATCAGTCGATGCAGATGCAGTCGGCTGGTTGGGGCCATCAGTCGATGCAGATGCAGTCGGCTCGTTGGGGCCATCAGTCGATGCAGATGCAGTTGGCTCGTTGGGTCCATCAGTGGAAGCAGATGCAGTCGGCTGGTTGGGTCCATCAGTCGATGCAGATGCCAGTTGGCTCGTTGGGTCCATCGGTGGAAGCAGACGCGGTTGGCTCATTGGGGCCGTCAGTCGATGCAGATGCAGTCGGCTGGTTGGGGCCGTCAGTCGATGCAGACGCGGTTGGCTCATTGGGTCCATCGGTGGAAGCAGATGCGGTTGGCTCGTTGGGACCATCAGTCGATGCAGATGAAGTCGGCTGGTTGGGGCCGTCAGTCGATGCAGATGCAGTTGGCTCGTTGGGTCCATCAGTGGAAGCAGACGCGGTTGGCTCATTGGGGCCATCAGTCGATGCAGATGCAGTCGGCTCGTTGGGTCCATCAGTGGAAGCAGACGCGGTTGGCTCATTTGGGCCGTCAGTCGATGCAGATGCAGTCGGCTGGTTGGGACCATCAGTCGATGCAGATGCAGTCGGCTCGTTGGGACCATCGGTGGAAGCAGACGCGGTTGGCTCATTGGGTCCATCAGTCGATGCAGATGCAGTCGGCTCGTTGGGTCCATCGGTGGAAGCAGACGCGGTTGGCTGGTTGGGACCATCAGTCGATGCAGATGCAGTTGGCTCGTTGGGTCCATCAGTCGATGCAGATGCAGTTGGCTCGTTGGGTCCATCGGTGGAAGCAGACGCGGTTGGCTCATTGGGGCCGTCAGTCGATGCAGATGTAGTCGGCTGGTTGGGGCCGTCAGTCGATGCAGACGCGGTTGGCTCATTGGGTCCATCGGTGGAAGCAGACGCGGTTGGCTCGTTGGGACCATCAGTCGATGCAGACGCGGTTGGCTCATTGGGTCCATCAGTCGATGCAGATGCAGTCGGCTGGTTGGGGCCATCAGTCGATGCAGATGCAGTTGGCTCGTTGGGTCCATCAGTCGATGCAGATGCAGTCGGCTCGTTGGGTCCATCGGTGGAAGCAGACGCGGTTGGCTCGTTGGGGCCGTCAGTCGATGCAGATGTAGTCGGCTGGTTGGGGCCGTCAGTCGATGCAGACGCGGTTGGCTCATTGGGTCCATCAGTCGATGCAGATGCAGTCGGCTGGTTGGGGCCATCAGTCGATGCAGATGCAGTTGGCTCGTTGGGTCCATCGGTGGAAGCAGACGCGGTTGGCTCATTGGGGCCGTCAGTCGATGCAGATGCAGTCGGCTGGTTGGGGCCGTCAGTCGATGCAGACGCGGTTGGCTCATTGGGTCCATCAGTCGATGCAGATGCAGTTGGCTCGTTGGGTCCATCAGTCGATGCAGACGCGGTTGGCTCATTGGGTCCATCAGTGGAAGCAGATGCAGTCGGCTGGTTGGGTCCATCAGTCGATGCAGATGCAGTTGGCTCGTTGGGTCCATCGGTGGAAGCAGACGCGGTTGGCTCATTGGGGCCGTCAGTCGATGCAGATGTAGTCGGCTGGTTGGGGCCGTCAGTCGATGCAGACGCGGTTGGCTCATTGGGTCCATCAGTCGATGCAGATGCAGTTGGCTCGTTGGGTCCATCAGTCGATGCAGACGCGGTTGGCTCATTGGGTCCATCAGTCGATGCAGATGCAGTCGGCTGGTTGGGGCCATCAGTCGATGCAGATGCAGTTGGCTCGTTGGGTCCATCAGTCGATGCAGATGCAGTCGGCTCGTTGGGTCCATCGGTGGAAGCAGACGCGGTTGGCTCGTTGGGTCCTTCAGTCGATGCAGATGCAGTCGGCTGGTTGGGGCCGTCAGTCGATGCAGATGCAGTTGGCTCGTTGGGTCCATCGGTGGAAGCAGACGCGGTTGGCTCGTTGGGGCCGTCAGTCGATGCAGACGCGGTTGGCTGGTTGGGGCCAACAGTCGACTTGGGAATGCTGGCTGAGGCATTCGTGGTCGTCGTCATTGCCACAGTCTCGGTGGACACAACCGTGGCCTTGGCGGATGAAACCGTCGTTGTGGTAGCCACAGTAGTTGTGCGAACTACGGTCGTCGTGGGAGCCCCAGATGTTGATCGAGCCATACTAGTTGTCGATACAACCGTAACTTTGGAGGACGAAACAGTCGTCGTGGTAGCCGCAGTCGTCGTAGGAGCCACGCTTGTCGTGCGAGCCACAGTCGTTGTGCGGGCCACAGAAGTTGTAGGCGCCACAGATGTTGATCGAGCCGCAGTAGTTGTAGCCTTGGCAGATGAAACCGTCGTTGTGGAGGCCCCCGTTGTCGTGCGAGCCACAGAAGTCGTGCGAGCCACAGTTGTCGTCATCGTGGTCGTCTGAGGGAGCGTCGGCACAACACCCTCACCTTTATGCATGCATGCATGCAAGGCAAGGCAAGTATCAGTACCGTGCACTGTCACTGGCCAGCTGCATCCAGTCGCGTCGCACACTTACACCGAGGGACTTGGCACAAGGGAGGGAAGTGTTCTGGGTAGCAGACCGCCGTGAACGCGCCCGTGCAGAAGAAGATGGACTTGTCCTTGAACGACTCGGGGAGCGGGTTGTACAGCTGGTAGTTGTTGTTGAATGCAAACGCCTCGAGCTTCTGGAGGTCACCAATCGACGACGGGATGGTGCCTTGGAGCAGGTTGTCGTTCAGGTAGCTGTGCATCGCCAGGCCCGGCAAGGCGAGTGTCAGTGGTCGGCTGCCGGCATGGCACTCTGATGCTGGGCCGCCAGGCGTGGCACCACTTACAGACGCTCAAGCAGCTTGATGTTTCCAAAGAAGGCAGGCACAGGTCCGCTGAGCTGGTTGTCTGACAGATCGACCCAGCGGAGCGTCTGCATGTTGCCGAGGTACTCGGGGATGATGCCAGTGTACTTGTTGAAGCGAAGCTCGCTGTGGCATGAGCGTGTGCATGAGTGTGTGCATGAGTGTGCGTGCTGATCAGAGTCGCATGTCGTGCAATCCCGGCCACGATCGGCTGTTCGTGCTGGTCAACTTACAGTTTGGACAGCTTGGACAGCGCGCGGACATCAGGAAGCGAGCCAGTGAGGCCCTGCTTCTCAAGCAGACTGGCAAGCAGAGAGGCAGAGGGACACAGAGGTAGATGGACACAAACACAAACACAGAGCGACAGATAGTGAGTGGCATGCGACAAGCACGGCGCAGCAGACGAGCATGCCACTTACACCTGCGTCACAAAGTCGTCGTCGTCGCACTTTGCGAACCGGTACACGTCTCTGTTGGTGCAGCAGTCGGACTCGTAGCCAGAGAAGACGGTGGGGAAAGCACCCGCGAGCACGTCGCAGTCCTTGCACTTCTTGGTGATGCCACAGGCCGGGCCAGTGCGGCCGGCAGGAAGACACATGGCAGTGCCAAGACCAGTGCAGGTCGTGCCGGCCTTGAGAGAGAGCAGAGGGCCGCCAAGGCCGGCATTGCGGGCGAACTTGAGCGTGTCGAGCTTGGCGAGCGTATCGGGAATGCGGCCAATGAGCGCGTTGCCTTCGAGCGAGACAGACGTCAGCAGAGGCAGGGCGGTGCCGAGCTCAGCGGGGATCGTGCCGGTCAGTGCGTTGTTGTCGAGCTGCAGGCTCTTGAGGCTCTTGAGCTTGAAGAGGTCGACTGGGAAGTCGCCCTTGATCTGCTTGTTGTTGGACAGGTTGATGGCAGTGATCGAGCCAGAGGTATCGCAGGTGATGCCGGGCATGTTGTTGCAGCAGTCGGCCTTGACGGTCACGGCAGGGAACGCAGCGCTGAGGATGCCGCACTCGGACGGGCCTTGATGGCGGGCAGCCGTCGAATGCGGGGCACAGCAGGTGCATTGAATGGAGCCAGAGTGGTGCCAGAGTGGTGTCAGAGTGGTGCCAGAGAGCTGTCAGCAAACAAGCGCCATGGGCCGGATGCACAGCCAGCAGCAGGCGTCACTCACAGGCAGCGAGGCTGCAGGACACGCCAGAGTGGCTGGGGCCAAGACAGACATCCGTGGTGGTGCCATTGCAGGAGGCGAGCGTTGCAGTGAAGCCGGTCGGGAACGGGCCTTCGAGGGCCGGGTTGTCGTCGAACCTGAACGAGCGGAGGGACTTGAGGTCCTTGAGCTCCGACGGGATTGTGCCAGTCAGGAAGTTCGAGGCGACGGATCTGTGCGGCAAGAAGAGGAGGAAGAGGAGGAGGAGGAGGAGGAAAAGCGGATGGTTCCCGGGGTCCCAGAGCACGTGGTCGATGGATGATGGATGACGATCAGCATGGCGCGGAGGTTGCCGCAGGTGTGGCAGGACATGGCAGGACATGGCAGGACATGGGCAGGATATGGCAGGACATGGGCAGGACAATGGCAGACGGCGTTGCTTACAGCGTCTTGAGCTTGGTCAGCTTGGCGAGCGACGCCGGGATGGGGCCAGTGAACTGGTTGCGCGACAGAATGCTGCCAGTGGCAAGCGGTGGTGTGATGGGAACAGACGGGTCAATGGATGCGCCGATTGGAGCCGGCAGACCATGTGCGATTGGTCGGCAGGCGATGTGGCCAGGCGAGGGGCCAGACAAAGGGGGCAGGACTGCCACACGGCGTATACTGGCGAGAACCTACAGAGTGTCCAGCTGCGAGAACGTCGACAGCTGCTCGGGGATGGGGCCGACAATCTTCTGCTCGTCGAGGTTGCTGGTGGGCGGGAAAGACACGATGGAAGGGCGATGGTGCACAGCAACGGCGGTCAGTCGGTGGCGGTGGGCACTCGGCTGTGTGTTGGATTGGCCTTTGATGGCTGACCATCACCAGCCGTTGGCTTGGCAATCGTTTGGCATGACGAGCAGAGGGCACGGAGGACAC